>JANHGN010013458.1:40948-60131 GCA_024605025.1 Megaceryle maxima
CTTGATTATAATAATTGCTACCTTCTGGGGAAAGAAACAGCTAAGTGGCCTCCTGGCTGCTGTTAGGGGTCAAGTGGGAGGACCTCTGAGTTGCACCTTCCCTGGAACGTGAAGGAGGTGGGCCAAGGGAGACCTCTGGAAGGAGAAGCAGCAAAGGGAGGGCCTGGAGGATGTGGAGGGGGGACTTATCAAAAGGGCAAAAGACTGACTGAGAAGACGGCAAGAAAAGGTCTTGTCTTGGTGCACCATGGAGTCTACACAGAGGTTGCTGAGAATGTGGAAAGCTCAAAAAGTTGTAGTAAGATTAAAGGGATGTGAACCTGTGTTGAGAGGGGACTGTGGGCATATTTTCATCTCTTTGATTTCTCAAGACTGTGGCTTTGTTCTAAATGCACATTGGGCCAGATGGCCAGGACAAGAGTCCTGTTCCATGTAATGGTCAGCTTAGTGCCCCGTCCTGCTCTCGGGGAACATGCAGATCTTCATGCTCCACTGAGCCATTGCAGGGCTGAAACTTGAGACGTTATTGTTACTCTCTTCAATAAAACCCAGAAGTTTATCAATATTTGATCATGTCTAGGGTACCCCCTTTTAGCTAGACACAGCTGCCTTCAGTGAAGAGAATTAACTAATACTGCCCTAATTAAAACCTGTTCCCATGTAAAATAGAAAAAATAGGCAATTAAACTTTAGCCTTATACCAGGTGTTTGTATCAACCTTGGTGGACCAGTAATTTAATGAGATGGGCATTCATACTGCTTACATTTAATGTGAATGGACAGTCAGGTACTTGGAGAAATAATTCAGCATTTTCTCGTGCTGTTTTAATTCTGATTTGTTCCTATCAGCAAGAATACATTGCTCAAAGTCATAGAAGAAAAAGTCAGAAGGGAGAAAAGTACAATGTTTCTTCCTTGCCCAGCCAGTTTATCACAAGCTTAGCTCATCTCTTCCCACCTGGTGGGCAGGTGAGAATTTTATTGAAGAGCAGCTTGGATTTCTCTGGGATATTGTGAGGCCCTCCTGTTAGATCTTTAAATGGGAATGTGCTTTTGAGGAGTATAGCGTGAATACTAAATTGTTATGTATAGGGGTACATTAGTGTTCTTGCTTTTCTTTAGGTAAATAAGATGGGCCTCCTGACAGAGGTTAGATGATCGCTGTACAGATACTTTATTCTGGATTTGACAGCTTATTATTAAGTAGCTTTGCTTTCTCTTCTTCCAAACTAATAAGGTATGTGAGTTAAACAGACGAATGAACTATTTTCACAAAGACATATTAAAATTTAACTAACCTGAGGTTAGGTACTGTATTTTGGCTTTAATGGCAAACATTAGCCCTACTTGTGTTTTAGAGCAATGCACACAAAGGAAGTGAGTTTGTGCATATGTTTGTGTGCATGTTTAAACTTTCTAAGTGTTTAGTCTTTAGGAAGCTAATGGGTGCATGGGATCGGTTCTCTCTGTTCATCTATCCCATAGAAATGGGAGTGGGAGGGCTACAGTAGAGGAGGACAAGGCAGGAGGTATGGCAGTCTATCATATCATAATATCATTATGGATTCTTCGGTCAAACCACACATTTGAGAGGTTCGCTAGAAATTTAGTAATTTTTTTTAGCATGACTTAGAAATTCACGTGTATCTAAATTGCCTTTTATGGTGTTCTTGATATTAGATATGTCTTCTTGTGGAGAAAAAAAAAAAAAATAACAAGGACTATAATTAGTCTCCAAGATAACTGGTCCTGAAGGGCTTTGACCTGATCTTTCCATCTCTGGTGGAGTTACCATCCTCATCCCATGTGCTCCATCTGCTGGTCATGCTGTCAGGTTAATTTAGAATAGACACCGTATATGTGAGGCTGCTGCTGGTTGTAACAATAATGTTTATTATTACAATAACGTAATTAATTTGTATTGCAGGTTTTTGTCTGAACACTTATTATGCTTCTTTCTTCCTGGTGTTCAGGGAGTAATTAGGGAGAAATGTGTATGTTTAGAGCCTGCACACTTAGCATTGCAGTTTCCTGAGACACAGAGTATTATTTTTTTTAATATAATGTTTTTCTACTCAAGTTGTAAAAAATTTCATCAGCAAATAAATTTTACAAGTTCAATCCTATGAGAATTCAGCAGGTGGAAAATTTGTGAGTGAAAGCAGATGGAACTTGTAGCTCAGAAAACATATTAGCTGGGCAAGAGACAGGTGCTTCTGATCAGCTTTGTGCCCCAAAAGATAAGAGTATGCAGTTTGTAAATTGAAATATAAATGGAAAAAAAATCCGTAGTTTGAGTTAAGGTCTTATTTTCATTAAAGCTTTAAAATTTTTTTTGGGGGGGGGGTTGTTTTTTGGTGTTTGGTTTTTTTTTTTTTTCGTATGGAACAAATGGGCTTATGACTAGAAGTTATAAGTTTCTGTTTTAAAGGAAATCTTACTATTTTGTGACTGGGTAACTATCCAGACTGCGCAGAAATCTTGAACTGTTCCTTCTCCCCCTTCCCTAGCATGAGATTAGCCTAAAATGAGTGCTGTTTTAAAAGAAATGCTGTCTAATCTATGAATTATATTTTATCTGCCTTCTAGTATCACATTGTGCTTGCTTCCTACTTTCTAAGCATTTCTGAGGACTGGAAATATACATTTTCCTACTGACAACTGAAATGTGCTGAATAGTGTTGGTAGGTAACAGTTTGTTGCTGTTCCTGCCAAGATCATGGTGGTATTACAGTGATGTAATCAATAAAAATAATAATATGACAATTGGGGAGCTCCCATTCTTCACAGTACTATCTTAAATGTCCAAGAGAAGTTATTGTAGAGATCTTTTTGAGTGGTCCCTCCACAGACAGAACTCAGAGGGAATTCACATCATCCTGCGTTTGGTCTATAGTGTAGGCTACCTTTGAAACTTAAAATTTCACAATTGTTCTCTTTTCCTCTGTTAAATATTTGATTTCTGGTTTAAGATTGACATGAACTACTTGGAAACTTAATATTTAAAGGTAAGATATTTTCTTCACTTAAAAGGCATGCAGGGATTTTTTCATCAATCTGTTTTGTTTCTTTTTATGTGATTGTATTTAGATGTTTTGTCAGTGTCTTCTCTCTCATCCTTCTAAGAGCCTTTAAAAAGTGCTCTGAATAAAGGATTGCAAAATGTTCAATTAAACAGGATTCAGGTAGACTTGGGTGCTTTCACACAAATTGCCAGAACTAAGAAACCTCATTAGGCGTTCTTTCCTTTTCTGTGTGCTTAATGCAAAAGTTGCTTTGTTAACCACCTTAACTCCAGCTGAACTTACCCTCTGAACTCGGAGAGTGACAACGTGACCAGCTACATCTGTGTAGTCCCTTTTAAGGAGCTGGGTCTGGGACTGAGCGAAGAGCAGGTTTCTGAAGAGGAGGCACACAATCTAACTGATGGCTTCAGCTTGCCTGCACTCAAGGTAACCTCTTCTAGAAGGACATCAGCATCTACACAGACTCCTGGTGAAAATATGTTTTAGTTGTTAGGAAGCCCCGTGGGTTGTATGTACTAGCCTGTAGTAACAGGGTCAGCTGAGTGGGAGATGTAATCAGTCTCATATTATGAGCTTCTACATTAATTGGCATTCAGGTGATTTGGTTTTTTCTGTGTAGGAGAAGTTGCACAATATGACAAAGTTTGGGTTTTTTCCTACAAATCATGTAAATTCAAGTCAGTGTTTTATAATTAGGTTAATTGATCTCCATCTTAAACATGATTTTTTGCTCTGTGATTTCACTTGATCCCAACTGAATAATTTTCAGAGTTGTACTTACATCTTTTTTAGCTAATCCCTTGACTTGAATAAAAAGAGAGATATCAGAAGACATAAATTAGTTGTAATTGCCAAAGGGAATAGCTGCATTAAGTTACACTGAGGGAGGAGAAATCCTAAGTTTGGACCCCTGCTGCCATGAGCCAGTGTGGTTCTTTGATCTTTGAAAAACATTTAAACTGAATAGAATGACAACCATATAATATATATAATGACCTTTTTATCCATTTTATTTTGAGATGTTAGGTATTTTTAATTTGCATGAGTCAACATTTGCAATTGGAAAGATCTGTTTGAATGCAAGCCTTCCACACTACTGCTGAGGCAATTCCCTTTTAACATTATCTTTTTTAATGGAAAATTCAATTATTAAGTGACTTCTATGTTTTTATGTGGTTGTCTCTTGTTTTTTATTCACCTTATTCCTAGACCTTGACTTCTTTTGTTCTGACAGTAAATGTTACCAGTAAGAGTGATTGCTAAGCTTTGAAGCTTTGTCTAATTAATTGTAAGCTAAGAGCTACATGAGATGTAAGCTTTTGGGATTTTCTTCTTGCCTTGTCATTAGCTGAAGGTCTAATTGCAACCATGCAAGACTTCTCATTCAAGCACAAGAAGCCAGTCAGGCATGCTCAGGCTTATAAGCTAAGTCTTTGTTTACATGCAATTTGCAGTGACTTGATTGAAATCTGTTTTAGTTAAACTGGTTGGGGTGCTTTCTGGGCACGGTTAAGCTCACAATTAGTAAATCTTAGTTTACATTAACTGAGACAGTGATGTAGGCTGGGCGTGGTGTAGTTGAACCAAGCTAAATTAACAAAAATCAGTCCTAAGCAGACTCCTGTGTAGATAATCAAATAGACACTTTGATAACCTGAAGACACATTTGTGTTGCAAGCCCTCGATTTATGTGCATTCCTCTTCAGTTTGTTGTTGTTTGGGTTTTTTTTTTTTTTTAATGTGAGAGAGTTTGTCTTTATATTAAAATGCAGGTAGAATACAGATGTGTATTTTAATTTAAGCCCGTGTCTAGGCCATGTGACAACCATAGCCTGTGTCTTTTGGCTGCCTTGTCCTTGAACTAAACCAATCTAAAGCGTGAAAATTTTTTACTTAAGAGAAAATACCAATTCAAGCTGAGGGGAGCCAGTTGGATGTTTTGGGTGAAGTTTAAGTGTCAGTAAAAATCATCAGGAATCATTGGCAGAGCAAGCTATTTGCAACCCTAAATACATCTGGAATTTCCTGTTCTCTTATCATTGTGCCTTTTTTCAGGTAGGTTTTGGATTATTATAATAAATTCCTGAAGTCCACTACTTTTGTGTGCTACTTTTTCACTGCTTTTGCCTTATGTCTGGTGGAAAGGATTGGTTATCTTTTGTGCTTATTATAGCATGAGCTCTTTACTTTCTGTCCAGAGCACCACACCTTTAGAGACACTTGGGCGATTGCTATCCATTTGTTTGCTTTTTATTTTAGCACCCAGCTAAATCACAGTCTTGCATGTGTGCCTCAAATTAATTACATAGCATTCTGTGTTCTTTTTTCTCATAACCATCTTTTGTAAATTGAGAAATATTTTTCTCTTTTGGAATACTTTCAGTTTGCATCCAACTATTTAAGTATTATGTACCCTTAGGGTATATCAGAGCACACCTATCTGAAGGTATTTAAATTTTTGTGTTTTGAATTCTGAATGTTTTGCTCTTGATTGTTTGCACACTAGAAAAAAAACTTGCTATTTCATTGTAGTATGAGTACAAAGATATATTATTTCAAATGCTGTAGATGTAAAATCTCAGAACAAGTAAACTGCTAGTCCTATTCTGTAGCTGAGGAGGGGTGGAAAAAAAGCATGATGAGTAATTACTTTGTCTTCAGTCTGGAATGCTTGAGAACAGATTTCATGCTACATCTCATAGTCACCTCTAGCTGATCCCTTTTAATAAGAATTGGTATTACAGAGAAAAGTGTCTTAACCTTTCCTCTTCAGAGATGCGAAATGCTACTGTTCTGTCATGGTCTACTAAGCCAACAGTCTTCTCTAAACTTAATAACCTAGCTCTTTTCATTTCATTGGAAGTTGAAGTTCTCAAGAAACTGAAATTCTGGGTTTCCTTGCTCTCAGATGGACTGACCTCTTTTGGAACCATACATAACATTGTGAATGGATTAATTTTCTCTAGTGGCATTGGTGAAATTTCTCACTTTGGCTGAAAAAATAAGAAGTTAGCAGCTCAGTTTTCTTCAGATGTAGAATGTTTTTTCTTGAAACTACACTGCGATTAGACTCTTGTTTCATGTTGGGCATGGGGCAGTACAATAATGAGTAGGTCATAAAAGTTATAACTTAGAATTCTAAAGGAAAAAATGCATTTGCTGCCACTGGAATTTTGGCAGCCCTTTATAAGCTGTAGGCTGCGTGGAGATTATGGCAAATTATGAAACTGCCTGATGAGAAAATGAGGTTTTTAGGCCTCTGACAACCTTTTGAGTATAATTGTATATAATACCCTTCATCAAAGAATCAGCAGTCACCTAAGGGTCACAAGATCTGAACTTCATATGATCTGGGATATCCTTCAAAAACATTCAGTGGATTTTCGAAGTTTTTCAAAGTTCCTGTTGCTGTCTGAGGAATGTTTTCCCATGGTGTATCTGTACATTTACTTTGGAGGCTGTCTGTCTGCTCAGGTGCACAGAACTAACCCTGTCCTGTTTTGCAGGTCCTCTTTCAGCTCTGGGTAGGGCAGAGCTCAGAATTCTTCAGGAGGCTGGTGTTGCTCCTCTCCCCAGCCAATGCATCCCCCAAGCCTTTGGTCTCCCCTGAAAGGCTGCCTCATCATATCTTGTCTGATGTGACTCAAGGCCTACCTCATACACATGCTGCCTGCTTAGAGGAGCTTAAGCGAAGCTATGAGTTTTATCGGTACTTTGAAACTCAGCATCAGTCGGGTTTTGAACGGGCAACCAGAACAAAGCAGAAGTCAAGAGAGTTGAATAGTCTTCAGACAGCAGTACGCAGCTTGCAGCTTCATCTCAAGGCACTGCTCAATGAGTAAGTTTACACATGAATTAAGACATGCCTTTTGGAAGACTTGAGTTCTTTGGGTTGTGAGCTTGTATTCCAAATCAAAACCAAAAAAAGCAGATGCGTATGTTCACTGCAGTCATAAGCATATCTTCACGTAGTACGGGGTCAAAGACTCTTGGTTCAATGTGGAATCTGATATTGTTTCCTCGTTATTCTTTATGTCTTCAGTGAAAATTAAAAGCCAAGTCACTCCCTTGAAAAAAATCTGAATACGTACTTACCTTTTATTGATTGTGCAACATACCAAGTGCTTTGCAAGACAGTTCAGCTCATTGTAACTACTTAGCAAATATTTTAAAGATTTGTCACTGCCTTGGTAAAATAGTTGAAGCTGTCCTACTCCTTTTATCTTACATATAAGAGGTACTACAATGAATGCAGTTGAGCAGTGTATCTTAATATGGAGAAAAGGATCTTGTTTTTAAAATTTGGGGGCATCTTTGAGGAGTTGACTGAGTTGGATTCTTAAAACTTGAAGAAAATAACAGGATATTAAATACTTGAAGGAGTAATGTTATGTTATTACTTATTTCTGTTCATCTCCTCATCACATAGGGTAATAATCCTTGAAGATGAACTTGAGAAACTTGTTAGCACTAAGGAGACACCTGAATTGACAACAGAAGCCCATCAGGTTCTGGAACAAAAACTGAAGTTTATTCAGCCTCATATCCAGGCAAGCAACAGCTGCTGGGAAGAAGCCATTTCTCAGGTGGAAAAAATGAGTGGAAGAAACCCAAATAAAAAAGGTAAATTTGAGAGATTAATTTAGCAACTGACGAGATACACTTTAAATGGATCAAAGACAACATTCAGCCCGTGTATCGGAATTTTAGCTGAAGAAAGTTTTACAACCATACACCTGAGATTTTAATTGATTTACTGCATAAAAACTACATATTCAAATGAAATTACAATGGCATTGTAGTGAACCTTTCTTGACAGTGACATTTCCTGGGACATTTTAAATTGTAGAGGATGTATTGAGCATATAATACCCATTTACCTGCTATCTCAGAGAGAGAGAGTTAATCTTCTCTGTGCTTAAAAGTCATACCAAGCAGCATATCCCAACGTTTTGCCTTGCATCTCTCTCCTTAGTGACCTGTACTGCCCATGCTGTTCTCCTTATGAATCACAACTAGCTCAAGTAATTGATGTGAACTAAAGCTTTCCTGACGTGGACTTGAACCTATAATTTCTAATCTTTCTTTTTCCCAGGAACTTTTTTTACTGTCCTAGGAAGGCACAGCCCAGCATCTGAAAAATGGTGGTAATAGGGAAATTATGACTTTGGGATATCAGCAACTTACCTGCAGAAATCCAAATTTGTAGTGAGCTAAGCTCTTAATGATATATGGATGGAATATCCAGTAGGTGGATGGATATTGCTGTGGGCCTAGAGGCAGGCAAGCTGACCTTATTCATGCTTACATCAGAACTGGGAACACTGAGAGGCCCTAATGCAGGCTTCATGCAGGTCCAGACATGGTATAACCAAATCTGTGTGTCCTTTGCTTGATAGTCTAGTCTTACGACTTCCCTCTCAGTGCTGTGTGAAACAACCTATGAGGATAATAGATATAGTCTGATACATTTGCATGTGCTTGCCTGCTGTGTTTTGCTGATTCCCTCCACAACCAGCAATTCTGCTGATCTTTTTTTTTTTTTTTTCCTAAAAATGTTCTTTCTAGACTGCACGCCATAGTATTTTTGGTTATTTTAGTTTTATTTTTACTTTGTGTACAAATTTCACAGTAGACACTTTTTTTATAACTTGCTTCCTTTTAGAGTTCAGTACAAAAATAACCTAGTGTGTGATCTAGTTGCATGGGAAATAAAAAAATCCTTCACTTTCACTTTTGCCCACTAATTTTCCTGGAAATGTGTTGGGGTTGAATCTCTATTTTGCAACAAGTTTACTGAATTACTCCAGAGAAACTACTTTTAAATTGTTAAGTCATTTAAAACTATTTTTATCTGACTACATTTGACTTGCCTGATATATTTCTAGCAGTCCAGCTTCTGTGAGTTGAACTTTTCAAGCTGTGCATGAAACCAAGTCTATTTCTTCCATCTTTCTATAAATTTTAAGAGCTGGTCTGTCGGTCATTATTATGTGAGTTACGTCTTTAAATTATCTTTGGGTTTTTTCAATGCTTCTTGAAAGCTCTTTGGAAGAAGAATACCTTCCTGATGAAATGATACAGCAGCTAAGCACATCTGTCTTTTCTCTTTACGCACTCTTATCCAACCTCAAATTTACCTTTTGACAAGAGCCGTAGCAAGAACCCCATGGTTGTAGAACACTGTGTCTAAGCATATGCCCAGCACTTCTGCTGCAATAGATGTTTAGTTCAGCTAACAAGTTCAACCAGTAGAGCAGTAGGAATGCCATTTTCAATGTCAATTGTGAACACTGTTGAAGAGGGAGCTGTTTCTAATGGCTTAGACACAGTTTTGAGAGGAAATATTTAATTACATAAAAACTGTATATATTTGTGAAATATTTTTAGCAGTATCTCATAATTGTGCTTAGTACTTAAACGAAGTAAGTCTTTTTTGCTTCTTCATCTATAAATACAAAATATATCCAGTATTTAAATTAACTGGTTGCTTGGGTTTCATTTTTACTGTATTTATATACTGAGCAAAAATGTGTCTTTGCTTGTCCCCCTTGGATCCTATTGCTCTCACTATGGGAAGGTTTCCTTCCATGAGTAGTAGAAGACAGCTCAGCACTTGCAGCAGCAAAGGGTCTGTGGTGCTGGAGAGAAAGAAACTGGGAACTCAGTGGTCCCTTCAGCATCAGAGTGCTGTTGTTGAAACAGGAGTTGAGAGTTTTCAGCAGCTAAGGAGCTGGTTTGAACTGTGGGCTGTCCTAGTCATGGTATTCTATGTAGCTGCCTATTGCTTCTTTTCAGAGCAGTTTTGCTTATGTTTACTTTTTTCTGGATAAACAGATGAGTCTCCTTCAGCAAGCATTACAGGTTTCTTGCTCTCATCATTCTGTGTCAAAGCAGGTTTCTTAGAGCAATGTTAAATAGTTCATTGTGTCAGTCTTTCAAGACTGATTGAACATTCATACGCTCCCATCAGCCTTTCATGGGTGGTGATACTAGCATATATTATAATGTATGGTTATGTCAGTGAATGCCATTTGGCTTCTTTGTTTACAGGACTTGGTGTATTTCTAGAACCAGTAAGATTACTCACTGATCCTGTCAGATACAGAACAGAGCTTGAAACAAGTGGGGCTTTAGCACCTTAAGGGGAATTCACCTTTACTGAAATTCATTGGGAAAGATAGACTTATCTACCTTATTCATCTACATCATTGCTCATTTCCAACTTGATTCTACACTTTCAGCCATCCTCTCCTTACTCTTTCACTTTTTTTGTTTTGTTTTTTTGTCACTGATAAAACCAATTTACCACCTAAGACCTCAACAATTTAAGTGTGTAGTAATCTGCTGCTAATTTTACAGAATGGAATACCCTTTATGGCTACTTACAGCATTGTTTTAATGATATTTGAAATAATATCCCTCAAACTGTTTGAACTTAATCCTTTTCCCTTTTAAACTGTTCTATATTTGCAAATGCATACAACTTTTTCAGATATTTATAAGAGCAAGGCAACAATACTCTGCAGCAATCTCCTGGATCTTGCTGTCCTTGATCCACTGGAGAAGAACTAAAGCAGCAGCAATTTTAGTTAAACATTGTGAATCCATGATCTTGAAGCTTATCCTTAGCAATAGCATCATCCCATATAGGTGGCAAACAGAGCAGGTCTGTACATGCTAGAGCATCTGGTTTACTCCTCTGATTTAGGAAGGCAAGCTTTTAATTGGTAACTTCCATACACTCTTCCAAATTTATCTTCATATCTTCAGAAACGTATTTCTACTGTTGCTGTCATTATTATTAAAATGTTTTTATTACAGTGCAGAGTTACGCAATGGACAAGGGGGATTGATATTTCTAAAATAAATACCTCATGTCAATTTTCCACTAACTTCAAGTTTCACTTCATGCTTCATCTTTCTTTTAAACTCTGTATTTACATTCTTCTGGAATCTCAAATCTTTAGCTCAGCCTAGGCAGCTAGGGAATGTTATACTTTCTTTGTTTGCAAAAGTAGGTAACTGAGCACCACTAAAATTGTCATTCATGGGAACTGCCTACTTGTAGAATACCATCCCAAAGTATTCAATGCGTAGATTAGAAACGGAAAATAGGGATAAAAAATAGGTGAGGTCATCTAGCCCTTTTCCCTTCTCAAGGGTAAACTTGTGTTTGTGAGTAAATGTTGTTTACCCGTTCCTAAAAACCTCTCTTTAGAGATATTTTACAGTATTCTCAGGCATCTATTCCAGCACTTAATGCCATTACCAGTAGAAAGTTATTACTGAATATAAATATCTCTTGCTGTGGTTTAAAACCAGTACTTTTGGTCCACCTGCAATGGAAATCCATTTCCTCTTCATAGCTCTTACATTTTTGAAGATGCTTAATGTTTCTTTATATCTTCTCTACCTGACTCTGTATCCCTCAGCTCTTCCCTGATGACTATATTTAGTCCTCTGATCATTTCCACTGTTTCCCTTCAGACTCCATCTAGTTGGTCCAAAATATATGTTCCATCCACAGTCTGATCAGTGCCAGAGTAGAAATGTAATTTCATGTGTTTAACAGTCAATACTGTTGCTTATATGTACTAGTATGTCATTTGGCTTTTTGCTTGCAGCGGGGTGTAACTGACTGCTGGGCTCCTCACATCTTTTTTTCTCAGTGGTGCTGCTCAGTCAGTTGTCATGTATTTGTGCACTTGACTATTCCAAAGCACAAAAATTTGCAGCCACTGTCACCAAACTGCTGTGTCTGAAATCCAGTCCTTCCTGGGATGTATCTCTGATTTTCCAGTGTCACTTTTCTTTCACCCATTGGAAATATTAAAGAGTACTGACCTTGAGACAAATCCTCACTCAGTATATTGTCCCTCTCTGAAAATGGTAACTACAGTCTGATTATCCAAGAGACTGCTCTGTGTACATAATAGCAACTTCTCCTGGCCTACGCATTTGGCGTATGAGTGTGTTGTGACACGGTGTCAAAAGCCATACTGAAAACAAAACAGACTGTTTGGCTTCTTTCTATTCATAAAACTTGTAACTGCATTGGAAAATGAAACTGCAGTTATTTGATATCTTCTAGTCTCAACAGAAGCACACTGGCTGTCACTTACCTCCTTGCTGCCTTCCACAAAGCTTCCTTTAAATATTGCTTGACTATTTCTTTGAGTATTTTCCAATGATTTGGAGCTGATTTGTCTACAATTTTACTATGTTACTTCTCTGGACTTGGACATCAAGTCTCTTTTCTGGTTTTACCAATTTTTCTTGCCACTGCAGGTTTTCCAAGTGTATACAAACTTTGAGATTTGTTAGTTGAAGTACTTCATCAGACCCAGCTTATATCAAAATTGCTAAGTTATTCAAGTGGTCTCTAACATGGTGTTTGAATGTATTCTAAACCGCCTTCTACCCAGTTTTTAATGTATGCCAGTCCTGCCTAATGAAACTACCTGGACCCTGCCTGAGTAAATTAAAAACATCATTCAACATTCAGTCTTTTTTTTTTTAACCCCTTTTCCTCTCATCCCCTAAAGGCAAACTTGAAGTTTCCTGTGACAACCTACAGCATACTACAGTACCTTTAACACAGCCTCCAGTATACATAGAAAACAGAGATCCAATCCCTGAAGAGCAGGTAAAAAACAAAAACAAAAACAAAAAACCCAAACAAAACCAAACCCAAACACAAACAGACAAACAAAAAAAGGGGGAAAAAAAAAAAAAAAAGGCCCAAAATGTCTACAGTAATAACTGGGGCTTGTTTGCTGTATCCATTGCTTTTTCAGTTGCTTTTGCAGTTGCCTTCTTGTCTTGCCAAGACAGATCAAATAGGTAGTCAGTGCCATTTCATAATTTGACTTGCAGGAAAAAAAAAAAAGTATACTTCTCTTCCTGTTCCAGGAGGAGAGATGCCCCATTCTGGAAAAAAAAGAGCATTAGCATTTACTTCTCCTATGTATCATTAGAAATAAGTGACAAAAAGAGAGCAGCAGCACAAGTCAGAGTAATACAGAAAAAACAGGTGAATTACTAGGAGGCAGTCTATAAAATAGTCTTGCTTGCTTATTGTTAGATGAATTGACACAACTGCAAAAATTACAAGCTCCAGAACAAAACCAGCCTGTCTTCAGTTTGAGTAATCTCTGCATTTTTGGATAACCAAAACAAATTGGAACACTTAGTTTTGTCTTGTTTGGGGAATTTTTGTGTAATGGTTGGGCTGTCTTGAAGAGCCAATGGCCTCCTCCATCCCAGAAATGAGTGGCAGGTGCATTCTGAAAACAGATTGAATGCCCATGCTCTGCTCTTTCCCTCCCTTGCCTTCTCCCAAGCCTACCCCACATGTATTCTCTCTAGATTTTTTTTTTTCCCAAATCAAAAAGCTGAGACAAATAACTCTACTGTTATGTCATAAATGGAGCTCTGATATTGTAATCCAATATAGTTAAAATTGGAGGAGGATTTTGCTATTCTTAACCTCTTAATAAGGGTTTACATAAGTTAAATGAGCAAGATGCCTGACTGATGAAGAACTGCCAATGGTGTAAATCTAAAAAAAAAAAAGAACCTCACATCAGCATTGCTTATTTCCACATGTATTTGTGGGGAATTAGGCTCCTATTTTCAAGGTGTATCACTTGATCACACCTGTGTATGAAAGTAGATCTTGGGTGACTGCAATAATGTTAACTTACAATGAGCGGGCTTGCTCCAAAATGATACAAATAGAACTGAGAGCGGTGTCAGATCCAACAAATCCAAAATCCACAAACAGGGCTCCATCCTATTACTGTGGTTGGATTGTGTGGAGATCACCTGATTATGCATCAGACTGTAAGACAGGTTCTACACCGACGGAAAGATCAAAATTATTTTTTCTTTCTTTCTTTAGGAACTGGAAGCATATGTTGATTATTCAGATACAGAGATTGAATACAAAAGGGAAGATTTTTACTGCTTTTCCCAGGAAGAAAGAGAGAGACAAGAACGAGAGAGACAGGAATCTAAGAGGGTGTTACAAGAATTGAAGTCTGTACTGGGATTTAAAGCATCAGAAATAGAAAGACAGAAATGGAAACAGCTGCTGTTCAGCGACCATGGTAAGCATTGTTTTTGAAAATTAATACCTGTTTAAGAAAGGATAGTTGTCTGTTTGCCATCAACTTCTGACTATGTTAGAATTTGGACAGTGCTTACTTAGTAGTGCCTTTGACAGAGCTGTGTGGCCTTAGTTTGCTACTCCATCTCTATATTACTTGTATTAATCATTTTACTGTATATTGAAAGGAACTCAGAGAAATAGAAATTGGGCTCCAAACAAAATATTGAGCTAAAATATTAATCACAGAGAATATTAAGACAGCATAAAGAGAACTGTGAGGGTATAAATGATGCAAACTGAACTGACTTTCTTTCATGGCTTTCCAGTAAATATGAATTTTAATCAAAGTTCATAAATTACTTTTCAGATTTTAAAGAAACCATCAGATATTATCCCAGATTTATAAAAATACATAGTTTAAAGTGGAGAGATTTATTAAAGGCTCATAGAAGAGTAAGACTGTCTTTTGTTTCCATGAGAGTGAGGATACACAATATGTTTTAAAAATAAAAACCAAAACCAAACCCTAACAAAAAATTGGTCTTCTAAACTAGCCTTTACTAACAGGACTGCTGGGTAGCTCCATCCACCTTCACTTGAAGGCAGGAATATGAAAATTTCTCTTGCCTCATCTGGACAATCTGTCTCTGTTTCAGCCATAAGACTGGATACAGCTTTCACAGCTTAAGGTGTTTGATTGAATTATTATCTTTAAAATCTGCAATAGTTTTGTCTTCTCCTTTTTCTATTTCCCATTTTCATTCCTTCTTTAAAGACAGATTAGGAAAATCCCTCTTAAAAAATGTCATGTTCTTTGTTATGAAAAACAATCCTTAAGTCTGGCAGCATATCCAGGGATTCTGCGTGTGCCATTGTCTACCATAAAAAAAGACCATGCATTGCATCTTACAATAATTTAGTGGGAACACAGAGTAACAGATCATACCCGTTTATGAGACTGTTTCTTCTGACATTAAAGCCATTAAAAAAAAAAAAAATTTCTGTTCTTCACAGCTTTCTTCTGTATGTCCATTTAGCTATAACCATGGTAAAAGAAATCATTTGGCCATTGGTATTGACTTCTAGTTGACCTTAAACCTAAGACATCAGATTGCATCAGAGTCCACTCAAGAGCAGGATTTCTCTATTATTCTTGGTGTTAGATGTGACCCCACACACTTCTTCACATAATCTATTCAAGTCATTCTTTCCTCCCTGTTGAAGGGAGAAGGAAGGAATCGTACTTCCAGCTCTGTTCTTGACATATCTAGTAACTGCTACAGGAGTTCTTCTCGGGAGAGTTGCATAGATACTTCCTTATCTAGGTTAGCAGTTGATACCTGTCCACATCAGTATATCCTCAGGCCATTTATGGCTATAGCTGGTAAAAGTCAGCTGTCTCTTGTAGTCTTCAGTAACTATTCATCTGAAAGCCTTTGTGGCTCATGCTGGTTCCTTTCCTTTCCACATTTAGATATAACTTAGTTTTAGGATTAGAGATTCAGTGGTGGGGCAGGAGGAAAGCGTCATTTCCTCCAGCTGCCTAAGACTAATCATTGATTACTTCCATCCTGTCCAAAACTGAAAAATGAGGGTTGTTCATTAAAGTAATTAATATTGTCTTCTTTAGCCACACAGTCTCTGAGTCAAATCAAAGTGATACTGACAGCAGACATAGCATCTACCATTTTTTAAGGAATTTCTTCATTTATAGACATAACACTTCAGAACATGGTTTAGTGGTCATGAAAATGTTAGGTAGATGGTTTGATTTAATGGTCTTGAAGGTTTTTCCAATCTTAATGATTCTGTGTGTGACTCCATGTGTGATTATTTCTTCCAAAGAAACACAAATCAGTTAAATACGGCTTAATGGTCCTTGGCATATTACTGCTACAAACTTTAATTTATTCAATACACAAGTCATTCCTTAAAGGAACATTTTTTGTGAACTGTGCTTTCCACATTTGTGGCTTGCTTTATATTGAAGATTTAAACCCAGACAGGTTCATGTTCTTGTCTCCATTGGCCCAAGCCAGTGGATGGCCATGGCATCACATTTTCTATAGCCCTCTTAAATCGTGCTTCAATCTGTTAGTCAAGGCATCCAGCAAGCCATTCTGATTTGTTAGCCTTTTTGGTTCATTGAAGTAGGGGCTGGTGAGGGTTTCCACATAAAAGAGGTCAGCTCCAAAGAAGCCACTATGTCTAAAGAACACGGCATGAAGTCAACTGGAGATGATAGGTTGGATTCCAGAAAAAAAACATTATCTTAGCAGAGCGCCAGACTAAAGCAAATTTGCTAAGGCCTTGCACAATAGTCATATTGCTTACAGTCTGTGCAGTAGGTAATTTATGGGAGTCTAGGTGTTCTTGTGGTTTTGGTCCTCTGGCATCCTGTTGAGCCAGTAAGATGGAAGAGGTCTGTGAAGCTGTTGGTGCTTACAGACACTGTAATACAGCTTGCTTCTGGTGCAAATTCAATTTTTGCCCTTCCTCTAACCTTTCCCCCAATAAAAGTTCATTCTGTCAGTGGTTGTGTTGTACCCAGCTGTTTTCCCTTCTCTCACCTTGTCCATACAACTGTTCTTATACAGCTGTTTCTCAGATTTGGAAAGCTACACTCTGTGAATTGATGAATTCCATCTTGCTTATTAACTAATCACCTCAGCAAATTGGCCAGCTACCACTCTGAAGTACCTATTTATTTTACAAGAAATTTTGGCTTTGGAAGTACTCTTTGAAGGAAGTAGGCAACAAGCTTGCTCCCAAAAGATGAGACTACTGTGCCTATTCCTGCCTTTTCAAGCAAATGGGCAGAAATAAGCAGCAGCATGTTTTTTATAAGATGGGGAAAAAGGAACTACCCCGCTAACAATTGAGATGAATCTGGTGCAGTGCTCCTTCAGTATATGAGCTTTTAAAACAAACACCACAATACAAACTTGAAGCTGTAGTCTTTCAGTGTGCTAATGACAGTAATTATCAATGTGACAACCTAATGATGGGCCTGCCTTCATCTAGCTAAAGTAAATATTACTGAAATAGAATAGGATGGAAAAATCCTAATACCATAAATTTTGTTTCCCATGAAAAGTTTGTGTATTTCCCAGAGTTATTTTCATCTCTGCTTACAGGGGTAAAGTCAAAATGGAATTAGAAAGGGAAATGCTACTTGGGAATCTGCTGTTGCCGCTCTCATTTATGTTCGTGCTGCTACTCTAATGGAGCTACTGCAGTTTAGGGAATCTGTTACTTGGAAATGGACATTATATCATTTTCTTAAAAAGAAAGACGTCTGTTCTTCAAGAAGTCACTGTACCAAGTTATACTAACCCTTAACACTGGGAGGAGAGACTTCCTGGCAAGCATCCCGTTGCTGGCAATGGGACTCTCTGCTGCTACTAACTTCAAGAGAGGCTAAATTAAACCACACTTTATTTGTGAGGACACCTTACCTGGCTGTATGAATACGTGTTGTATTTATATGTTGTGGTGTATGAGATCAGATACTGCCTGTAAGGACTTTTTTCATGTGTCAGCTGTCTTTACTGGATTAGGTAAACTGTTGTTTAAAACAAAGTTCAAATCTGTACAGTGCGGTACTTTCACTTCAACATTGAATGCATCATCTGTGTTTGATGCTGGTTTTAAACATCACCAATTTAATGCTGTCTCTTTGTGTCACAGATTTTAAGGAGTAGTTACAACAAGTAGCTTTCACATTTCACTTCAGCTTTGTGATTGGAAAACACTTTTATTTTAAGTTTTTTGTTTGATTGTGGTTTTTATTTGTTTTTTTTTTTTAAGCCATCTTGACCCTTATGATTTTCCATCTTTTCAGATACAAATAAATTATTTATATATAGCAGCTTGCTTTTAGTTATTTAATTTTTTCCCCCTTTTTAAGCTGCAGTGAAACCCTTGTCTCCTGTAGAACCACTGAAGCTACTAAATAATTCGGAATCACATGTGAATTCAGATAAAGAAAAGGACTGCAGCCAAAGTTGTGATAAAACTGATGATAATGACTCTAATCCAAAAGTGAATGCTGCTGACAAAAGCAGGACAGAATATTTGTATGAAGATCCTGAGATGGAAGAAAACAAAGGCAGTGCTACTGATGAAGGTATTTCTACAGGGCCTGAAGAAAGAATATGTTATCAGCATGAAGGGGAATTTGAAGAACTCAAGCCAAGCAATGTGGACGGAGTAGAGGTTTCACAGTCTCCCTCTGAGGATGTGTTACATTCAAAAATCAAGCATAGGCTGGCCCAGCTCCATATATCAACAGATTTAAACTTCACATCTGGTCTGGCTGCACAAGTTGCTGCCAGGTCTTTCACTTTTACTACAATGCAAGAAGAGACTTTTGGAGATGAGGAGGAGGAGGAGGAAGAGAAGAGACAGGAGCATGAAGACATTGTGGAGGAGTGTGAGAATGGAGGTAGAGGCTCTGAAAGTGAAGGAAAAGTGTAAGTCTGAGCTGAACCTCTTTAAACCAACAGCAGTCAGTTTGATGGAAGAACTAAAGTGGGGGTTTGAAGGTTAAAATACTGGGTGTTAAAAAAGGAGACCTAAATATAATACATCTTGTTCCCTAAGTCGAATACACTAATAGGACTTCTAAGTATATAGAAAACTTGCAGGTAACAGAAGTTTAGGCTGCATCCAAGAAATAGTTGGCTGTTGCCTTTTTTAAGATCCTAGTAGTGGGTTTTGGAATTTACCTTTGTATTTTCTCTTTTATTTATTTATATTTTAATGTATTGTGGTTTGTATTGTTTCTTTTCTTTTTTCTAAAAAGAAGAAAAAAATGTCTTGAATTACAACAGAGTTCATTTTTTTGCTGATTATGTTGTCATGGTATCAATGTTTGTTACTCCGAGAAATCCAGGACATTTCTTTTTGAAGAACCTGAACTATTCCCTGTGATTTTTTTTTTTTTTTTTTTTTTTTCCCCCACACCTTTTTTTTTCTTTTTTTTTGTTTTCGTTGTTTTGTTTTAAGCCCCCGTAGGCATTTTTTTTTGCTTGGGTAG
>JANHGN010013458.1:60141-95610 GCA_024605025.1 Megaceryle maxima
CCGAGAATTCCAGGAAATTTTTTTTTAAAGAACTTGACTTTTTCCTGTTGATTTTTTTTTTTTTTTTTTCCCCCCCCCACCACTTTTGTTTTCACTTCTTGTGTCTGCAGTGTGTTGACTTAAGCCCCCGTAGGCATTTGTGATTCTGTGGCTAGTGATATGGCTCCCCACTAAAATGTAGAATTTTAAATAAAAACTTGAAAGAGCTAGTATTTGATGTGTCTTGGGGTATAGGGCTGAAATAGTAAAAAGTTAGTCATGCTTCACATTAAGGTTTATTTAGAATTTTATGAAGGGTTAATAAATGATTTTTAGATGTTCTAGAGAAATGTGTAGTTTATGTTAGGAAGGATTATAAGCACATCAATAGAAAGTACTAGAGACAGCTACAAGCAATGTGTTAGATTGACAAAAGATGAGAACTAAATATTCAAACAGCTATTAATTATTTGTTAACCTTTTGTAAATTGAACCTTAATATAATTGATTTGGTATAATGATTGATTGTAATTTTTTTATGTCCTGACGTAATTTTCTTAAAGCAAAATTACCTGAGTGCTTTACAACATACAGTATTTTGTTTGAAACAGCATATTTGGTTTTATCTAATGTTCTTTCATTTTTCTGAGATCATGAGATCATAATCTGTGTGATATAGAATCAATGAGAGAACAAGAACTGTATTTTCTAAGGTGCATCTTGTAACTTAGTTGGCACTGAAGTCTGGGCAGTTGGTACGAGGTTACGTGGGCTGTCTTTTTCTCTGTGGTGGTGTCACAAGGAGCAGCAAACTGATGCTCATCTCACAGAGAAAATGGTTAATGGTTTCACTGCCTTCTCTTCCTTTTGCCCTCTGACACAAAATGAAGCAAAGGTCTCACATCTCTAACAGCAAGAGAGCTGCCTCTTTCTGTGGAATACTTTACTTGGACCCAGATACATTTCCAGTCACAGAACACCTCATCAGTTACTTAGGGTATTTATGGTCTCTTGCTGAAGGGGGTTTTAGATACAAGTGGTTTGAAGCACTAGCTTTCCTAGGGTGCTGTCATGGGAAGTGGGGAAGCTAATGAAGGTCAGCAGGGTAAGGTAGAACTCTATGACTTTGTGACAGAAAACAAGTGCTTTCTCTCAACCTCCCTCTCTTCTATTAGTGATTTTGTATGAATGCTGTTAAGTATGTGGTTTTTGGTTTTTATTTTTTTTCCACGGACAGCAAAGAGGTAAATATCAATTCATAGAGAAAGGGAGTATGTGACTTAGACTATTCTTTCACAATATAATGCTTGTCTTCTCCATCACACAGAGATTTTTGAAGAGAATGCTTTGTCATTCTTCATTAGCCAGTAACACTGTGGTTTGTGCCCTTAATTTTGTCTGACTGGAAGCTGAATGGATGATGTCTTGGGGAACTTGTAAAAGAAAAAAAAAAAAAAAGATGCTAAGGAGCTAAGCCTCCTTGTAGTGGTAGAATGTATTCAGTGGTAGAATATAAAAGTTAGACCGATACGATGAAACACTGTTTTATTTTCCCTGTGGTAAGCTTTTTTTTTTTTTTTTTTGTCAAATCTAGAACAACTGCTTTGGATAAATTGTGTTTGAAGCATTGTCCGTGCTTCTGAAAAATAAGTCTTCCTCATCCTTAACTTGAGACCCTTGAGTTCACAAAGTGCCCAAATATTTTTTTCCTAGCTAATTGTTCTAACTTACTAAATGTAGGTCACATTAATATTTTTCCATGAACTCATCTAGTAGCATCTCCTGATCGGATGTTGTCTATCCCAGAAATAATACTCCTGAGCTTTTCCCACAAGATCCAAATCTTAGCGTGCATGGCTGCGATACCAAGCTGGAAGAACTATCAGATGTAGGATATGAATTATCACTGTCCTCACAGTTTTGGATGAATTCAGCAGTAGCCTGAATGCTTTGCATAGCTACTAAAATAGGTTTCAGTTCTCACATTTATGAAAGTTGCTAGCTCTTTTCTCCTTTGCTGCACTCCAGAGCAAAAGATCTGGAGAATCTACTTTAGTGGGTCACTTGTGACCTAGTTTTACAATACGCTGGTCTTGGCGATGAAGCAGGCTGAAGAAACCCCGTCCATCGTTACTTGTTCATTTTCACCCATCAGCTGAGTCGGCACAGGTTTTTGTGGCCATGCTACAGGCAAGATGATGAGTCCACTTGGGTCAAAAATTCACCCTTTTTAGGGGTTACTTTTCACTGTTCTTATTGTAGTAATGCAGTTACTGCAGCATTTGCCTCCCAACGGCTGTATCTGTACATACTGTGTTGCTGGCGTGAGACTCAGGATTGCTCACGTTTACATTATTGGCAAAGATGGTGTAGTGTGAAATTACAGCCTTGACATTGGACATGGGTTTGATCAAAGGATGACTTTTTGAAGCAAGTTCTGATCCTACTTTGAACAAATAGATTTTTGTACAGGCAATTTAACTGATTTACATGATCGTATTTAATACAGTCTTAGAAGCTGCACATATGAACACCTGGACTCACTTGCTTTCTCTGTCTCTCATCACATCTATATATAACAGCCATCAGGTCATTTATTTTTATTTAATAGTTTTCCTGCAGAAAAGTATGGCTAACAGTGACCAGCGCACAAAGCATGGCTTCCCTTGAGTTGATAACCAGGTTCCATCTACACATAAATAATCTGTTATAATCCATCTTTTCTCAGAATTATGTCATTAAAAGGACTCTGTGTAAGTGCTGTAGATTCCTTCTAGACACTGACAGATTGCTTGGCAATCATAATTACTATTGCACTTAAAATAATATATATAAACACAGTGCAGTGTTCGTTAGCGCTAAAGAGTTGTGTTAATCTATTCAGCATGTCAAGGTCTGAGTGTTGTCCTGTGTTCTTTGGCTCATTACCCTAGAGATTTTTGTGAAAACAGAACATTTGCTTCTTAGAACTTTGCAGCTTTTTGAAACTTGCCAATCAGAAAATCTGTACTAAATAATGGGTTATGCCAAAGGATATCAGCAGCCAAAATTTGTTATGAAAAGCAGAGCTAACAATAAATGTGTTTTGCCTATTCATTTCCATTTAGCAGCTCTGTGAAGTTGTAAAGAGGCAAGTAATTATATAGGGTTAAATAATCTCTCTTCCTCCTGGCCTAGCTGGAGGGCACTCCTAAAACAACATTTGCTTCTTAGGTTGGATCGCAGGCTAGTACTGCCTCTTTAGTGTCACCCAGATCTTTAGCTGTAAAGTTAAAAGGCTTAAATGGGGGCAAAGATCCATTATAAGATTACTTGTCTTTTTTTTTTTTTAATCTTCATGACAGAGATGAAAATGGCGTAATGAAAGCAAATTTTGAGAATTACAGATAATTGAGCTTCTTTCAAATGGAGTCAAACGTGTCAGTGTCAGCTAGAAGTAAGATTGGCAAATGCGAAGGCTTCTGCTGTTGGTTGCAGTGAGACGGAATAATGTGAGAGCAATAATCCTGACAGAGGGTTACTGGACATTGCTGACTCTTGCACTTAGTTTTCTAAATACAAGAATGAATCTGGCAGCAAATTTTACTGAGGTTTCAGACTTTGTCACACTTATCTATGTGCAACCCAACTGTTTACAGTATACAGTGTATCTGAGGTGCAGAATTTGCAACTGTCTTATTAATTTCTTTGGTAGCAAAAAAAAAAAAAAAAACACCAAAAAAAAAAAAAAAAAAAAAAAAAAAAAACAACCAAAGTGGTGCACTGTGTAGAGTTGTTGGCCCACACTGAAATTCATAATCTTGTAGTCTGTCCCTTTTTTATTTTTTTTTCATTTGTCCAGTCTCATGTTTGGTCAGTTATTACTAGTCCCAATGCCAGGGTGTTCTCCTCTTTATTTCAGTCTTCTACAAATGAGAAAAATTGTCAATATTTTTTCATTTTCTTTTTTAAGCTGAGCAAGCCCACTTCTCTCAGTCCTTCTGAAGAGGTCACGCTTTCCACCTTTTGGATGCTTTCCTTAGAAATCTGTCCAGTTTTTGAACTGTAATATCCAAAGCATGGTGCAATACTCCAGACGTAACCTCAGCAGTGCTGAGCATGGAGTAATAATCACCTCCCGTAAAACACTGAAACTTGAGTCCATATAGGAAAAAAATCTTTTCAGATCCTTTACCCCTAGTAGTTATTAGGATGACAAATGAAAATATTTGGCCTCACACAGGAAAATATTTATTAACTGTCAGCAGGGTTTGGCTGGATAATGTTTTCTTTGCTAGCAAAACAAAAAGTTGTTAAATCAAAATGATCTTCCAACAGCTGCCACCTAGTCTGACACAAATTAAAGATGCTAAACAACACTTGTTTAAATTTCAGCTTGACTTTTCAGAGCTGTTCTGGTCTCTGATGTATAACTGTGTATCCCAAAATACATTATTGCACAAGAAGCACGGCAGTGGATATATGGATATCGGAGATCAAACTGAAGGCTTCTGTGGTGAATTTTTAAAATGTTTGGAGATGTGCTTTATTCATATTCTGATGGTATTTAATTCTCTCATGTATATGTCTTTCTTTTACCACCTTGAATTTTAAATGCCAGAAGATAGACTTTCATGTATTTGACTTGGAAATTTGTGCAGTAGTCAGATTAAGTGCTAATGGTAGTGTAGCCGGGATAAGACGACACACGTCATAGGTAGGGGTGAAATCTACTTACAAGGAACTTTGCTTTGTAGACAGACAGATCTACATATTGATATGTAACTTCTCAATACTCTGCCTCACCTTTCCCACTGCCGTCTCTTAAGTTATTGGCAGGTTTGTCAGAATAAAACTTGGCTCAGCTGCTTGAATGCTTTGTTAGCCCACGTTACACTTTCTGAACACAGGATTCCAAAGAAGTGACTATAATTTAGTACATGAGGAAAAAGAGTTTGTTTCTCTGTTAGGAAGTGGCTTATTTTAAAAGGGTTGAATAGGACCAAAACTTGATTACTGTTGCATGATCAGCATCTTTTGAACTTTATACCTTCTCAGCTTTAAATCTTAAAGGCCTTACAGACAGTCTATTTTAGGGGATTTGGTTCTATAGCAGCATAAACCAATCCAGGTCCAGGCTGCCATGGCCCTGCCATGCCCAGGCAACCTCAATCCCTCCTTTAGGCTGACTTTTGTAACCACTCAGTGATTTAGGACATGGATCTGCCTGAAAATGCACCGCTGCTTTAACTTGCAGCTGGCTCCCTCAACTAATTCATCTTGTAGTTGAAAGAGCACTGTTAGCATCTCAGGGGAGCAGGAGGGAATACATGCCTGGGTGATGAGGAGGAATGCCATAGCTCAAATTTAAATCTCTTTGAATTAATGTTTATGTGCTCTGAGTTACATCATTAATGTCTGTACTGAAGTGGGATAAATTCAACTTTGTGTTCTTCAGGCTTAGGCTGCCCAAGATCTGCTGTGTCTTATTCCACAGACTCTCTAAGAACTGTTGATCATACTGCCAGTAAAACTGAAATTATCATGCATGGTTTTTTCTGTTTACTGTTTTCACCCTTCTGGTCCCTCTGAGACCCATGGCCCTCTCCCTTTACCCCCACACTTAAGAAGTTCATATTTTAGAATAATACACATTATTTTTGTGTGTGTTTGTAACACAGATTGATTCTTCTGTATCTTCAGCATTAGAATGACTAGAAATTCCCTCTTGGCATGAGAAGTGAAAGAGAAGGCAGATACCATAATGGGGAGTACTACTGTCAAAACAGAAATAACAATGTAGAGAAGCTCACATTTATATCAGACTTTCGGTGCATATTGGCTTTTGTAAGTAATTCTGGTTTACAGAAAATGCTGATTTAGAAATAACTGCAATTCTAGTACGAGGTCTCAAAAAATGTGTCATCACTTGACTTGATTTGTGCTCAAATCTTAGTATTTAAAGACTGCTTCCTGACCTTCTCCAGCTGCATGGAGAACTGAAAATAATCTCAGATTTCTAAATAGAGAGTGGCCAATGTTTTCTGTTACTTCGTGCTATTAAAGAGAGGTCCATTCCTAAATAAACAAAAAAGAGAAAAGTCAGTGCTTAATATCTTCAGTAGTCATTACTAACAGAGAATCATGCATTTGACCTCAATAGAAACAGCATAAATAAGGCCTGTTTATAATGGTTTATCTATGTTTCTAAAATAATAATAACAATAATAATAGGCTTTAAATGTATTATGGGATAAAATCCAGAAATCAATGAATTGTCCTGCAGATCTTTCATCCAAAGCCACAGTTGGTCAAATATAAACAAGTTCATGCTGTTTGTTCCTGCACTGCTCAGTATGACATTGCAGTCGGAGTTTTTGATGTCCTAACATGAGTGCTTACAGACAGTCTGCATGCACCTATGTGCTCAAGGTCTGCAAAGCTTCTAGAGATCATGGAGTGATCACCAAGTGAAACCATGGGCAGGATGCCTCACAAGCATTTTGGGTTTACTGTCTCTGTCTTGCTCTATAGCAGCATCTGTGCTATATGCAGTCCCACTCATAAACTTCTTCCTTCTCACCTTTCCCCTTCATAGGTCACACAAACTCAATTGTGGAGGGTTTTTGCTTGTTTGTTTCTCACCTGAGTTACCATCCTGTAATGCACAAGGTAATATCTCCAATATTAGACAACATTAGTGGTCACGCTGCAAAATATGGGGCCTGGGCACACAGGGGCTGGAAAAGCTCTTCTGGTTTGACCATTTCTGGGAAGGGTTGTATTGAGGTGATTGGGGGTGCTGAGCTAGGCTCACTGACTCTGCAGGTATCTTTCAAAGCTCCAGTTTTTACTAGGTCCATTCTTTCCTCCAGTGGTCTCTCTCTTCCCTCTTAGAAGTCTTCAGCTCTTCTCCAGCATTCTGCTGCCAGCTCTTTAGGAACTTGGCCACTTTTTGCCTTCGTTTCTGAATGCACCTGAACTTTATGAAATGGCAGGTTAGAGGGAGTCCACATCAAGGCACTGCTGTGCGTTCCCAGGCATCAACTTATAAACAGAAGCATTCTTAGGGACGGTAACTTCTCTGTCCTGACTTTTCTTCCAGGGAGCTTTGACCTACCTTTCATCCTGGCCCTTCTATTCTTTCCTGGACTTTAGAACAGTCAGTTCCAGAAATCTCCTTCCTTAATGATCATAAGATGGTAATGTCTCCTCAGCAAGAATGATCCTTGAACACATGTTCCTCATTACATGAGCTTTACTTATGCTTTCCAACAGGAGGGTGGCACAGTTATGGCTGAGTTGCCCTAAACAAGCTTGCTTTTTCCTGCAGTAGGGACTGAAAACATGCTCTCCAGCTGCTATGCCAATGTGCTTTGGCTCCACAGTTGCCTTGCCTTGAGCTCTGGAAGCTCTGGAAGCTCTGGGATCTAGCGGTTGTGCTTAAAACTTTTCTCACTGTCAAAAAGCATGTGTTTTTGGAACACAACTACTCCCCTGAATGGAACCATTTTGAATTTTTATTAAGCAGCATTAATGGATTGTTTCTTAATTTAATTTGAGGGGTTTGTGTGGTTTTTTTACACACACACTTCATACTGTGCATGTGTATTGCCAAGTATCACATTGAAAGGCTTGTATAGCCAAGGAGGTTTTATTTGTCTCATATCAGACTTTCCAGTTACTTACTCAGAAGGTAAACAAAAACTTAATTATTGCTATATAATGGCAAAAGAACTGAATTCCATTCTACCAAGCAGGCTGTGTGGAGGTATTTAAAATGCATGCTGATTTTACACCCTTAATTAGAAAAGCTGTTTAATCTTGTTTTCTTTTACCAAGGCTTTGCACCTGAGCTGCTCTGAGTGCATGTATGCCCATCCACCCTTGTCTTAAACACCTAAACCACTACACGCTCCTTAACGTTTCCTAAAGCAGGGCCTAAGGGCAGCATAGATTGCCAAGGAAACCACAGGGAAGGGAAAGAAAAGAATCTTGATAAGCTGCTGTTTAATTGGTTAATAAACGAGACCTAAAATATAAGAGGAAATGTTTAAAAGAACAAACTGCAGCAAGAGATTTCTGGCAGGGCTACAGCGGAAAAATCACATGTGATAGATACACTCTGAAGTTTGCAGACACTGGGAAGGATCCACATTTTCTCTTCAGTGTGAAGTGGAGACAGGAAACATTCCCCAGAATGGTAGTCTTCAGCAGCTCTTAAAAAGACCTCTATTTTATCTACATTTCATTTCCACAGAAAGACTTAATCCTGTTATGCTAGTGTATCAGGCTGTATGTAAATTGATGTCCATATCTATTCCTTTAAGCTCTGTATGACATCAGTCTCTCCTGGGACTGCACTGAAAACCCCTGTGGTTTGGCTTCACTAGGAGCCTCTTCTGCACCTGTGCTGCCAGTTGCTGACATTGCTTTAAACACTGATCAGATTGGCCTCAAACAGATTTAGATCAGCAGGTTTTTAAAGCAGGTATGAAGCCTCATGGCTGGCTGTGTTGAAGTTCCAAGAACTAAAGTTCTGGGTGGGATGTAGGCAGTAGCAGGAACCCAGCATTCCTGGGTTCTGCCCTTTCCTTGTAATAGGGTTTCTTGCCTGTGATATTTTCCCAAAACCTTTTGTTTCTCTTTTTCTTCCTGTTTTACCTTCTTCCTTTGTGCCATGGACATGAATCAGGACCCAAAGTCTTTATTATGTATTTGATGATGTTCATCACCAGGATTATTTTTAAGCTTTTTTAAATATATTTTTGGCTGGGTTTCCCCAGTTTCAGAATTAGTTTTCTCAATTGTAATGCTAATCATTTTCAAAGTCTTTTTGGTTGTTATTATTTCTTCAGCATCTGTAGTAAAAATTCTGCCTCACCATGGCGTGTATTGTTTTTTCTCTTTATGCTGTATCCCTGACAGCTGCCTAGGTGTCATGGATGTGGCTTATCCATCCTTCAATTAGTAATGATTGAATGGAATAGGGAATGCTTTTACAGGGACACATAAAGCTATGTCAGCACTTGGAGCTTTTATACAGAAGTTTATTTATACTTCCTCTTTCATCCTGAAGATGAAATTAAGTTTAAGCAATCCTGGCAATCGTTTCTGCAGTATATTTTGCTGGCTTCTTAGTACAAGCACTTTAGTAATGAACACTGGTTACTCTTGCCTAAACAAGTGATGACTGAAGGATGTTTTTTAGTGTGTCATAAGCTTCCAGTGGAACCTTCTCATCCTCTTTCAGAGACCTGGATGCTGTGCAGCCGTGTGGCACCTATTAGCCAAGTCCCTTTTAGCATCACATAAATGACTGGGTAGGTGGGGCTTTAGGAAGAGAATAATATGTCAGTTGAAGAGACTGGTAGCAGGCAGATCTTCAACCTAGGCACCAGGCTTTGGTACTCTGCAGGAGATGTATTCTACTTGTCTAGCTGTATGACTCCTAAGAAACAGACTTTCTCTGTATGCTTTGAAAGTCCCAAAATAGTGTCAACAGTGCACACTGGCTCCTTTTATCTGAAGCTTTGTTTCTCCCTCATAATGCATAGACTTTATGATCAGAACAAAGGCTGTGTTCTGCTGATGTTAGGAACTGTGGCTGATGCACACCTCTTCCTGTAAACTTTCCCTTGTAAGTTTAACAGCTGTTGACTACTCTTCTCACTTAGGTATGACTCATTCTCACCCAATTCATATCCCAGGAAGGAAAGCTTAGAAATGACTGGGGAAGAAGGGAAATAATTTGATCTTGAAAGGCAAGGGGAAACTGGGTGAGCCAGAAGTATTTATTCTTCTGTAATGAATCTCGCTGCCTAATCAGTGCATAATTTGTTGTGCAGTACAAAAGGTCTTGCTGACTTTTTGCTATTTCCAGGTTTGTATATTTGTTTTCAATATGGAACAGATCCTATTGCTGCTGTTAGAAGGAGAAGCCTGCCTACTAAGAGGAGTCTGTAATGTTTTCCTTTACTTGGAGATTTTTGAATGTTAAATTGCCTGTGTGTATTCTTCATAATGTACCATATGCAAATATTCTTCAGGAATTGATACTACCACTTGAGACAGTCAATATTTTCTATGTAAGAACTGTACGTTTCCTATACTGCCAAGAATGTATATATATCTATGAAGACTTAAGATTGTATCTTTTTGAGCAAGCCTCTTTCTTCAACCATCTGAACCTTTCTTCCTGTTTCTCAAATCCTCTGCTAATTTATTAGACACTTGTGTTATATTGTGTACTTTTTTGTATTGGCTGTATTTCTCCTTTCTCTCATTAAAACCTGTTCTTCTCATCCTTCTACTGTGCTGCTTCGTATTGGAAATACTTGCACCATATCAGGTAACCTGGTTTGGTGTAGCGGGTCTGGCTGAGATGGAGCCAGACCAGTCCTATAAAGCCAGTCATTCAGACTTCTGTTATATTGTTCCCCTGATCCCAACATGTAACCAGTTTTACTGTATTCAGCTTCCCTGGGCTTATTTTACAGCATACTCCATACCTAGAAGGGGATATCCTTGGTATAAACAAATGGACAAGACACAAAAAGTATATTGAGAGATGAAGTCTGAAAAGTCTCCTGGATGGTTGTTTCAGATGATATATGCTAAGAAGCTTGTGGTCTTCCTGCACAAAGCAAGTTTTGAGGAGAGACTTGGAAGAGGAATCTAAGGGCACATTTTTGTAGAAACGTGGCCTTCAACTTATGTCAGTCGGTTCCTTGTGCTGTCTCCGTGCTTAACTCTTCTTCCAGGTAGATGAAAAAGGAAGACTGAATGCAAGGTAGGACCTGTTTGCTTACAGCCATTAGAAAAACAGCTGGTTTACAAACAAGATGATGTCGTCTCCCAGGAAATGACTCCATGAACAGAGAGAGAAATGATAGTGCTTCTTTAATCCTTCTAGTGAAAAGCAAGATTTTCAATGTATCCCTGATGCCAATCCCTTTTTAACAATGCAGCATCTTCCTTGACCTACAGACCTACTCTCAATATTGTCTGTTCTATGGCATGCTGTGCAGGAGGAATGAGTTCAAAGGTCCATTACAGTGGACCAAAGGTTTTGAAGTAAAGTGAACAGAATATGTACGTGCACCTAGGTACTAAGTATTTGGCAGTTTTTGAGGTTTGGAGATCAGCTGGCAAATACCAGGAGCATCTGTTCTTGGGGAACCTACAGTTTCATCTGTAATTAGATACTTAATTAAGGATTAATCACATCTTTAGCACCACCTATATATCATTTTAGTAGTGTATATGGAAGTAGGCATGTCACCTAGCCTTGGTTTTCTTTCAGACTCTTCATCACCCTCCCCTTCATTAAGACTGTTTTTGTACCCCTAGCTCACCTGCTCATGTGCTTCCAGCCTGTGCATGAAAGAACCCTGTGCAGTGTCCTAGTAGTAGCATTTAAGGATTTCTTGTCATGGTGCTGTGGTAGCAAGGAGCAGAAACACAAATGTAGGATAACCATGCTGGCTCTGAGCACCTGTGACATCATTTATACTGAGATTTAGGTGAGGCAAATGCTTGTCTGTGTGACTGCATACATTTACTTCTAGTGCTGCATTTAGGGATGATGCCACAGTGGGAAATATTTGGAAAAATTCTAGTCTAAAGAAGAACCAGCACAGGGAATTCCACAGGCCAGGGGAGCCTTTCCAGTCACCCAAAGAACCTTTTGCAAAAACAGCCAGCCTAAAGCTAATCTGTTCTGACTGCAATCAAGAAAGCTTGCCACTGACTTGGAGGGAAAGCACAGTAGGCCAATAATTAATGCATTTGAAAATACTACTGTTAATTACCTGTCATCTTTAATCCCTTCTCTACTACTCCAGCAATTGTTTCATGTACACGTGTGAAGTGATGAGCTTCCTTCAGAGAAGAATGGACTGCAACTGTATGTGCTGGCTTCTGCTGTTGTTTGATATAAAGGAAAGTCATTGTTTTGTTAAGCTAAAACGAAATACAAGAAAGGAGCAGACTTTCCATTACCTGTCAAAGCTAGCTAAGAGATCAGCCAAAGACTGCACACTTCACTTTGGGCTATATCCTGTGTTCTTCATTCCTGCCACTGCTGCCAACTGCTTCTCAGGTATTAACAGTAGCTTAATAGATTGTCATTGTCACAACCTGCAAGATGTATTGGTTAAATCTGTAGTGGAATGCAGCAGCCTTTGCATTCATACAGGCACTTTGAAGTTATGGTTTATTACTGGTTTGCAGCACCACTAAATTAAAAATAATATGTGATAAATACATTGCAAAAGTTGCAGTTATTTCCATTTTCTGCCTGTCTTTGTTTCAGTTTTGGAAACTTCTAACAGAGAGGTAACTGTGCAGTGTATGCTCCTGGGAGTGCTCCGTCTATGAGCTGTGTGCTCAGTATGCAGCTGTGAAGTATTTGGCCAACTGCTGCTATTTCTCCAGGTTATGCTTCTGAAGTTTCCCTGCAACTCTCAATTAAATGAAGAAGCTAGTTGCCAGAAGACACTTGACTAAAGTAACTGGCCATTTAATTGCAATTAAATTTTTATGGATAGTGCCAAAACTTAAATATAACAGCTCATAAAACAAGTAAGTCTTAGACATGCACAAAAGAAATGAGGAATGTGCCCGGGACTTTCACCTCTGTTTTCTTATTTCCTCCTTGCCAGTAAAGATTCTGTAGCTCAAGGTTGGGGTTGGACAGTCCTAACTGTTCAATGGGACAAGAAGCAATATACAAGATGGAGAACTTGTAAGCAGACCAAAAATGTGCAAATGCTTTGATATTGAAACTGCTGTACTTGAGTCACAGTGCTTTAGATTTAAGAACCTGAACAAAGAAGCCAAAGGTCTTAGAATGAAGGGATTAGAAACCATGATGATGGAAAGTAGAATAGCTGAACTTGAATCACTTGGAAGACAGTAACCTGTACGATAATCACTTCTTAGCTATTTGTTTTAGAAGGTTTTTGGTTGACTTGTTGTACCCATTGAAAATATAATTGGAAAGAGAAGCTTTCGTTGAATGTACATCTGCCAAAAAAGAGAACAAAAACAGTGCAGAACTGGCAACAGCAACCTCTTACTCTAAATGAAGATGGCAGGTTGAGAAACGGAGACAGATATTAGGTAGCCTGATGCAGGACTTCATTATGGCTTACAGATTTCACTTCACCTTTTATGACTTTGTTATATAAAAGATTTTATTCATTTAAGAAATTAAAAAATAAACCTCATATTTTTCTAGTCTCTTCAAGATTTCAAAACATAGCATACTGAAGTGTATAAACCAACATTTTTGCATCGTGCTTCATGGACTAACAAAACCCACCGTGGTCCATCCCAGTAATATTTCAGTTTAGGTATGGTATAGCATGACATATTTGAAGATGAACACAGACAGATACATTAGGCATAGGAAAAAACATGTGGTTTCTTTGGTTGGTTGGTTTGTTTCTTTTGCATATGTTAACTAAATATTTTTCTTTTTTTGTTGCATTGTTATGATTTAGTTGGTTGGTTATTTTTTGGGGTTTTTTACTTCTAAACTTATGTAAGTAGCAATGAACTTTCCTGCTTAAATACCGTATCTCATTGGAAAGAGTTTTCCAGAGAGGAAAGGTGACCACGGTCATTTAACAAGTGATTACAAATCTACAGGAATTAACTAGGCCTGATGTCCAGAGCCATAAGGATTCAAAATGTAGGCAAAACCTGAAACTTTAGCAATTTTCTTTCCCCGGAAAAGTAAACCAGGAGACTAAAGCTAACTCAGAGCTTCTCAGAAAGATCCAGAAATATTTTCCAACTCTATTTCTACAGTTTTGAGCTTGCTTTTCATCCTGAAGTGTATTTCACGATGTCTCCATCATTGACGTGTTTCCTAAAGCTGGCATTTATCAATTGCTGTCTTACCATGACATCCTCAGCAAAGCAGGTGAGTTAAGAGACAAATTCTGTTTTGTTCTAGAACTTAGAATTCTTAGTCAAATTAATGATGCAATTTGTAGTAAAAATCTCAATGACTGAAAGGATGCAGCCTTCTGTATTTTTAGAGTATTTCTATTGTGTTTGGATCATTTTGTTGGGTTGGACCTTTAGATTTTAATGCCCCCAGACTCAAAATTACCAGAGCAAGTTCAAGGAAAGGTATTTTTTCAACATATTTTAAAGACTGTTCCACACATATGTAACATGTGGATGATCTCAGAAATACATTAAAAAAAGATAGATATAGAAAGAAGGAAGGTGAGAACATCAGCCTTTTCTCAGTCAGTGAAGAAACAGTGACATAGTTGGGCCAGATTGTCTCTGACATGAAGGCTGTGTCATTGTTCTGTCAGTGTAAAGAAGCCTCTGTTTAAGTGAAATTTTGTTTTATTGAATTTAAAACTATAAGAATCATTTAGGCTGAAGTACTGTCTACAGCTTCTTGTATTGTGGGATGTTCCCAGTGTTGGACAATTGGAAACATCTGGCTTATTTCATGGAAGCTTTCAGCATGCAGGACTACAAGTCAAGACTCTGAATACTTCAGGGTAATGCATATTCAAGTAACAATAGATGTATGCACTAGAAGGAAATCCAGAGGACCACTGAATTACCTTCATCTTATGCTCACAGCAATACATGTTCATCTATAATAATACCAGTGATGACCTCGAACACTGCTTTTACTTGTGGATAACTGAGAGAGAAAAAAAAACATTTTATATCATGCACTTTTCAGTTTTATAGGCAAAAGTTATGATGATGGCACTGTTTTACTTAACTTTGAAACATTTTTCTTTCAATCGGGTAGTTTGTCTCATTACTATGAAGAGCTCTATTTACCCGAATGTGAGAGAAGCACTCATAGCAGTGCAGATTTGGAAGTGATGAACCGTTTAAGACGTTACACCATGACACAGATCCTCCTTTCTCCACTCCCTTGCTTAAATCCAATGTTGTGTGCAGTGTCAGTGTTGTAACAAAGGGAATCCTGTAAGCTGTCCTTAGGGTACAGTTTTGAGTGTACATCAGCAGGTGGACAGGAACATTTGGCCTCGGCTACTGATTCTCTGGCAATGTGTACCCCTTTATGTCTGCATGGTTTCCTCTTTAGGCAAACTTTAAGTTATTTGTTCTGACTTCCCTGACTCTTAGCTTGACTTTCCTATTCTCATTTCAGATTTTTCTTCATACCTTACTTGTACATATGTTTCTTTCCCCGCTTCTTACTTTTTTTCATAATCAGTGCTTTGTCTTACTGGTCTTGCTTCCCCTTCTCTATCATATTTCTCATTACACAGATCCTTCTGATCTGATGTCCAGCTCCCATATTTGTCTTCTCTGTCTATTATCATTCTCCCTCAGTACTGCATGTTCTTTCCTTGCCTATGGTGGGAGCGCAGAGAACAAGCAAAGAAACCTCCAGTCACCTACAGCCCAGTTTACTGCCTCTGCTCCATATGACGGGGATTTGTGCTTTGGTTTGGTCACCACTCCCTGGTCTGTTCTATCATTTGGGTTCCCTGTATAGATAATCTGAATTGGCTTCCTCTTGCTGCTGCAAGCCCTTACATGTTGTGTTGCACAATTTAAATGCCTTTCACTACCAGGTTGATAAGGAAGCAGTGCACAACACTCCTCCAGTGCCGGCTTTATTTGACCATGGGCATTGTCCTTCTGCCAGACTGCGGCGTGGTTCATACTAGTTCTGTTATTTCATTTACAGCTCTGACTCTTTCCTTTTGGCTAATGATGAAAACTGTAGCAAGCAGATAGGGAAGGAACTTTTTGCCACCGCAGGACTGCCTACAGAGTGTTTTGAAAAATAACACTGCTATTCTCTGCTACATATGTGTCCTGTAATTGTACAAAATGAAGAGGCTGATAGAAGGGAACAGAGAAATCTATTCCAAAGATGATCTGATGCATGAATACACAATGCACTGAGTGTTTTCTACGTGAATGTAAACGAGAAGGCTGCCTCTAGAAATCACCATTGCTGTCAGAGGAATGTGGCCCTTTCCACTGCAATTCACCTGGTTGATTATGTGATGTTATGACTTAGAGGAATTTCATTATTCCTTCCACCACAAGCAATCAATTTGTGCCTTCAAGCATAAAATTCAAGTATGCTTGAAGCTTTGCTTTGCTTGCATAATACGTAAAGGTTTTCCAGTGTTTTTCAAATTCCTCTCACTCTCATTGTGGACTTGTAGCATGTGTCTTCCACGGACTGGCATTTTCTGGTATGAGTAAGAATTTTATCTTCTATGAGATATCTTTCTGGCTTGGTTCACTCCTAAAACACCAGGAGTTTGTAGAGTAAGAAGGTTCATTAGCAAGCAGCTCTGGAGGTTAAGTTTTCTCAGTAGGTATAAAGTGGCATAGCAAAACTGTTTTTACCCTTACTGGGGTAAATTTAATCCAGAGTGTTTTAAAACCCAAGGTTTTAGTGAAAGCCAAGAGATAAGTTTGGATAGTGGCATTTTGAAGTGAGGGATGGTGCTTTCTTCTCGCAGAGCTAAACATAGGTCTGGCAAATAGCCTCAGACTGAAATTCTTGAAGGAGTCATAATAAGCAAGCCAGGGCAAAGAGGAATGGGTTTTTCCCCCTGACTAATTCTTCCACATAAAAAGGTGAAAGGTCAAAGATGAACTTTAATACTAATGAAATTCTGAACTTCAGAGCAGTAATCTGTCAGAACATTTTTTTAAAGTCAAAATAAAAAATGTTTTATTATTGGCAACAGTAGGTTGTTTTTATAAGCATATATATCTCCATCCTGATTCCTTTTAACCTTTGGGAAAAGGAGAACTTTTAGATATTAAACACAGACATTAAGCAAACTGCAGTAGGGGTTTTGGGAGTTCAGCCCATACTTTTCCCCTTATGTGCCCTCTTGCATCTTTCCAGCTCACTTAAGGAGTAAAATGGGCCTGTCTTCAAGTTCTCACAAGCTCTCTTTGCCTGGCTTTTTGACCGAGACAGTCGTTCTCGAGGTTAATTTCCTTCTTCCTTCTGTCTAAGAATATTTCATGCGGTTTAACAAACATGTTGATATTATAGAAAAAAATCTGCTGATTCAAACTGCCCCTTAGAGAAGAAACTTGACAAATTTATGTGTATGTGTGCACGTGTGTTCAGATGTTCAAGTAAAAAAGGATTTGGTTACACTAAAGTTCATTTAAATTTAATCACCAGAGTTTAAATATATTTAATGAAAGCTTTATTTGTTAGAGTTTTGTAGTAACACCCTTCTTGGGCTGGTAATGAACAAACAAGATGGCTGAGCTGTCTTTGTCATGTTATAGATGATCTATGGTGATGATGACAGACAACTTTTAATCATTTTGGGGCATGCAAATAGGAATCTAACCTGTAGAATAGAAAGTATAACTCGTAAGCTCAGCAGTGCTGGAGTGGCCATATCCTTATGGAGCAAGAATCTTCAGCAGTTTGGGAATAGCAGTTAAAAAGTCACTAGTGGATTTCATGAAATCCTTGTTACACTTCCTATCTCAAAGCTGCATGCTAGAATGCTGGCTGCGGATGGGGAAATTTGGGAGGGGTTAAGGCCAGACTTGTGGTTTCACTCAATCTTAGAAAAAAAAACTTGGAGGTTTTGTCCATATTCACATCCTAAGGCAAAAAAATGTAGATTCTTCTGCTCTTCATCTTATACCTTGTGTTTATGCATGGGTGGCTGATTTTTCCACAGCTGTCTGTTTATAGGTGTGTATGAATTTCACCAGTAATGGCAAATGCAGCAAGTGTTACTGAGGGCAAGATTTTTCCCCTTCCTGCTTTGTTTCCTTTTTAGTTTTCCTCTTCTAGCTCCCTCTCACATTTGGTGGATTTCTCTGTGTGTTTCCCACTTAGCAGAAGGTTACCAGTGGCACAAACCAGGCACACTGCTGCTTGCTGGAGAGGCCAGTTATGTTTATTGTTTGGGATAAATGGAGAATCTGGACTAACGGATTGACATATAAAGCTGCTGCCTTCCATCAGTGACTACATGGCCACACTGCAAGTGTAAGCTAAGAGAATGTAAGTAACTTTCACAGCTCATGTCGCTTTCTTCAAGTGTAGGAAACACATTTCCAGACCCATGGATCTTGTTTTGACCTCAGGTTGTCACCTTCTCTCCATTGCATCACAGTGTCAGTCTGACATGCTCCAGAAATTGGAAAATGCAGTCTTTTTAAGATTAATGCTGCTAGCGCTCTGTCAGTCACACCCAGAGATGATTATAGATCCAGAAATGTAATCGTTTGGTGCCGGTTTGCCTCGGCTCGCTCTCGTGATGTTTAACCATCGTTCCATGTAGAGCACCAACGGATGAAAGCAAGTATATTGGCTTAAGTTCATTCTTAACTGGAACAGCAGTGTATGTTTGCGTGTGTATGTATGTAAGCACACCATGCTTTGTTATTGTTAAGTTCATATGTTTGTTATGCTAGTAATTTCTTCGCAAATAATGTATGATTATAAATCTGTAGACTATACAGGCACTTTGGGGAAAAAAAAAAAAAAAAAAGATGAATGAAAATCCTACGGGGGGGGGAGCAAGAATGGTTTGGTGGTTGGTGGTTGTTTTTTTAAACTCAGCAGGAACAATGTTTTTGTAAAGCCACTTCTTGCAAATAAAACTTTGGTTCCCTTCTGCCTCCTATTCCCTCAAACCTACAGCTCCCTAACATTCTGAAGGCCCAGGAATTAAGTCCTGGCTGAAAAGCTTTAGATGGGGGGCAGGGGGAGAGAGTGGGATTGTCCATATGGCAGGAAGTACATGCCATGATCAGAGAGAAGCAACTGCCCCTGGGAGCAACTGCATTATTGTAATGCTTCTGTAAAACCATTTCCTTGAGGCATCTAAAAGACTATGTAGAAAGCTGTCTAAAAGCAAATGTTTAATATCATACAACATTTCCTTCTTGCCTAATATGTTCATTAAAACTTGAACTTAATTCTTTTCTTTGAAGCCATGAATTCCTTGTCTTAAGCTCACTTGTATTTATTTAGCTGAACAATAGTTATTTTAATAGGAAATTAAGGATGGACTCTGTCCTTTGAAATGGACTAAGGGTAGCCTTTTGATTCATTAGACACAGAGGACAATTGTCTTTAATTTTGAAGCTTTTTTCCTGATCATCTGAGGAAATTCCCAGGGACCAGAGGACATTAGTTATCTGCCTCAAGAAGAAGGCATGCAAAATTAAGTAAATTTTTAATCCTACTTTTACACAGTTTGCGAGAGACTTCCCTTCCTGGGAACATTATTTTTTTCTTTATTGAAGCTTCACAAATTTAATTATGTGCAAAATTGCTTGATATATGTAGCTGAGGATGATTTCAGTAGCAAAGAACCTTCTTCTCATGAACTCTGTCTATTTTCTCCAAAAATTCTTTTATTAATGTTTTGCCCAAATTAAAACACCAACCTTGCACATCCTGGTGTAAAAGCAGCGGTGCGGGATTATAATAAAGGCTCTTCTAACCTGTCCAGTACCCTGTCCCTGCGAGTGGCTGGTAGCTGGTGGAGGAGTGGAAGAGCATTTATAAGAAAACCCTATTCTTTGCAACCCATATCAGCCATAAGCAGTTAACAATACTAGCCATTAACAATTAGCAATTAACAACTCGACCAAAAGCTGTGTCTGGGCCATCACATTTGATAGCTGCCAATGGAGCTAACCTTCAGGAATGTATCTAATTCCATTTTGAACACAGACTTTTGGCCTCTGCAACATCCTGTTGCAGAGTCCCACAATTTAATGATGTGCTGTAGGAAAAAGAACTTCCTTTGGTTTTAAATCTGATGCTTATCTCTTCATTGGTGTCTGATCATTCCTGTGTTTTAAGAAATAACGAATAATTTTTTCTTACTCCTTTGCCACACCGTTTTTGCTTTATAAAACTTTCTTGTATCTTGTCTTAGTCTCTTTTGTAAGCTACCTTACTTAGTCCTTCCTTATAGGAGCAGCCATTCCATACTATATCCTTTTTTTTGAGATGTGGTGAAGACAGTCATGTGCTCTGTACTGGAATCTCAAGAATGTTTTATTTACCCTTTAACTAACATTCCACTTGCATTATGACTGTTGCAGAGCACTGATCAGTTTTCAGGGATATATCAATGAATGAGTCCTAGATCTCTTAACACAGTGGTAAGAGCTACTGTGTCCATCTTAGCATGTTATAAATAATTATAATTCTTTTCCCCCATGTAAATTATTCTGCACTTATTGACAGTCATTTTCATACAACAACAGATTATCAATTACTGAGCATTGCACGATCCTTCTGGAGCTCTCTGTGATCAGCTTTGAACAATCCAGACAATCAAGTGTGGCCTGGAATTTTGTCATGTCTGACACGACTGATTTTTCAGAACTACAAAAAAAATTAGTTGTATGCTATACTACATGTAATGATTATTGTTTCTAAACTGCCATCAGGCTAGTTCCAGTTCTTTAGCAGAGGTCATGTTCTTGTCCAACAGAAAAGAACCATAGTCTATTATAGGTTCCAGAACTTCTGAGTATTATTTATAATCTTGCTTTGAGCTGCTCTGGAAATGACTGTGCCCCTCTCCAGTTTGTGACTTCTGGTAGAGTTGTGTTTGACAGCTTCTCATCTTTCTCCTGGTCTTTGCAAGTCATTACTGTACGCAGATAACAAAGGAGAGCTGGAGCTGCTACATCTGGCAGGTTTCATTAGTGCCCCCTGGTCCACAGACAACGCCTGTATCCTGCAATACATCTTTGGTCAAGTCTTGCTTTTCAAAGCCAGTCTGTGAAACTGTTGAGAGTTTCTGCTGCTCTTGATAGATGAAGCTGTTCTGGCTGGGCATGGTAACAGCTGGGTGGGTGTGACTGACTAACTAATTGCTTGAGGATGCATTTTGAGTATCTCCCTGGAAACAGCAAAGGTGGCTCCATCTGTATAGGATGCTCACTGTATCAGTTGAGAGGTCATAGGGGTTGTAACCAGGTAAAACAGCCTCATACCTCTAGGACTTTGTTTGCTTGGACTGCTTACTTACCATCTGAGAGACATTAGGAGTATTGATAGAAAGGAGGAGCAACACATTATTTCTAAAAACAAACTTCATTCTTCTATAAACAATGGCTAGTTTCTTATTCAAGCAAAAGAAGCCACCTTACCTTTACCATTCAGTTTTTAAAACTGTAATTAAGACCACATTAACAGGCTAATTAGGTTTCAGGTTTAACTCCTCATGCATCTTTTGTTTATATCTGTCTGTATCTGAGTACTGACTGAAACTGAGCTTGTACTGGTGGCTAATCTTTGTAGCAGGGAATTACAAGTAAAGTTTAAAAAAAATTAATTCCCAAACAAAACAAAATGCTACATATATACTATAACATTTCTTTAAATTATTTTTAAAACTGAAATATTTTGAGTTGTTCTAGAGATTAATCAGTTCTTAAACCACAAAAAAAATTGCTCATTTTGCTGACTTTTCTTTCAAAACCAGTAAATTATTTCCATATGGGAATGCAAAAAGGTAACAGGGAACAGAATCAAACTGCACCTCTGTAATGGATTACCTGAGTTCCTCAGAGCTGTTAACAATCATTTTCATCAGCTGTAGGACATTCATACTAAAGCATGTCATCTTCCTCTTTTTCTACAACAGGCCCTCAGTTCATTGTGTATTATACAAAGGATTTCCCACTTGGTCTTCTTCAGCTTTGTGAACTGCATGTGGTAGGTTTGGAAGAAGTTTTGGGTTTTCTGCATTTTGTTTTTCCTTTTGATTTATATCACTTTACCACCTGGGAGGAAATAAAATGTTATTACTACTAGGAAAAAATGAGCTGTGTGGTTAAGAATTTTATCTTCTTCAGACATGTTCTGTGGTACTATATGCAGCTCAGCAATGTCAGATAGGCTGCTGGTGTCACCCAGTGGACAGAGAAGTTGATCACAGAGATGTGTCATGTAGAGAAATTTTTCTGCAGGAACAGCTCATTCCTAATTGACTGAAATAGCCTTAATTTTATAGTAGTTGAGATGAGACAGTATTTGAAAGGTCCTCTGTTCTAATGCCATGGCCACTACTAAACATGGACAGAGGAAACACAGGAAGCAGAACTTGTTCCTCATTGTTATTTAGGAAGCGAACAAAGAATAACCAAACAATAATTAGCGGGTGCTCTCTCCTACTGGGAGAAAGCAAAACAGTGCTTGTGCTGGTGTTTATGGAAATGTGATGATTATTAAAATCCAGTTATAATACAGTTCTGTGCAATGCAAAACAAGATTGCATTTTCTTAGCCTGATAACAGCTTGCAACAGAGGTGAACAAGACCTGGAAAATCCTTTCTTCACAGTGTTACAACCATAATGTATTTCAAAACAAGAAACCTATGCTTTGCATGGAAATCTTCAATAGGATGAATCACCTACAAATTAATCTCTTGTAAGAAATTCTAATGTTTCCAGACCACATACGAGAACTTCTAACTTTAGTGCATGTTTCATCCTTAGACTTCTTCCTGATTTGCAAAAAGTACTTTTCAGAATGTTGGCAAACAAAGGGGGTTTTTTTCTTTTTTTGAAAGAGTGAAACATGCTATTGTGTGATGTACTCCCAGACTTTTTGGAACAGGTAAGGCAGAAATGGAGTTAAGTGCATGGCTAGATGGCTAGATCTAACCTACAAAGTCCAAAAGAAGAAATCACATTCCTTTTCTAAAGCTGTGGCAACTAGCTTGTGCTTCTTGCCCTTTGCAGGTGGAATGAGAATGACCCGGTGCATTGTAAATCCTGAACTGCTAATAGATAAAGAAGAGTTGGGGCTGCTGGGATAACAGTCAGTACTCCTAAGAAGGAAGATGAGCATTCTGCTCTCCTGATAGCCAAATACTTATGACATGTGGCAATTCTCATTTGTTACCAGATCACAGTAATAGTATTAAAAGTTAAATAATTGACTGTAATAGTTTTAACACACCAAAAACATGCCAGGAGCTACATCATGTCTCTTTTCCAGTAAGGAACCCTTATGATCTGTAAATGTATCTGCAGAAGTTATGCCATATTTGAGTAGGCAAAAGGAATCCAGACAACCCTCAAGCATCAAGGAAAGTACAATTATATAATTAAGTAGGTGGTACATTTTGCCTGACCAATTAGGCTAATAAAATTCCTTTTAAACATGTCCTTATGAACTCAACTGAATTTTCTGTCTTTCAGGGCAGGTAGCAATGTTTTTTTATGCTGTAAGTTTGATGACAAAGGCTTCTAATTTTCTCAGTTTCTCTTTATGAGTGTATTTCTCTCTTAAAAGAAACAGCTTCTCTGATTTATAAAACTAGACTTCACAGTTGCAAGAACAGTGGTGGTAGCTGGTCACTGTGCACCTCCCTATGGATTTGTCATAATCCTCTGGAATCTCAGCTTCTTAAAGTGTTGTGCTCCTGCCGTAAGTGGACAGGGGCCAACTACAGGACCACACTGTGAGACAGGGAGGCAAAACACAACCCTTTTTCTCTACTTATTTCCCAAATACCTTTTCAGGTCAGGCTTCCAGGAGAAAGAACAATTTGAAAATATAGGTCTGAAAACACCTTTACTTTCTTCCCCTTCTCTTTATATGAAATGTATATATTGAATTCAGATTTAACCTCTGCTTCTTGGACTAAAAATCCTGCTGGTGATGAAATGCATGGGAGTTTTCCCAAAGACTTCATGAAGACCAGAATTTGACCCTTTCTATGCTAACTTTTTCAAATGCAAATCAGAAATGATAGTTGTTGTGTGACCAGTTTCTCAAGGAATGGATAAATAAGACGTAGGGAAAGAAGTCATTTTAATGCTTTAATTGTTACTGAAGCTGCATCTACACAGACTCAAATCCTCTTAACATTTTAATTTCAGTGCAGCTCTACTAATGCCTAGTGACAAGCGCAAGATGTTGAATACAGCAGTCACTGATGTTTACTGTTGTGCCTTCTCTGCCAAGGTGATAAAAATGCCTGTCGAGTCTCTACTACCACTTCTACTGCTAGCTTTATTGAGAAATCTTCAGGTAATTATAAGAGCAGACAATGCCCAGGGGACACTGAATTAAAAAACATTCCATGTTTTAAAGTGTTTATCGTATTACTCAGTTTTTGCGTTTTTCCCTTCCAAATTTTAACTTGCTCATATTACCAGTCCTTCTAAATACCAACTTACACAAAGATGCTTTGTGTTGTATTTTTCCTTAGTACTTGGCCATGTAAATGTTAGAACAGAGTATTGTATAAATCACTACTCAGTAAGTCATATAAATCACTACTATAAGGAAAATGAGCTGGTTTGAAATTTTCTAGCAGCATGCTTCTGTGTGGAATACTTTCATTTATTTTTATTAGAAAGTGCTGATTTCTGGAAGCCAAAATCTTTTTTAAAAAATAAATATTATGTCACACTGCTACCAAGTCACAGGCTTCTGCTCAACTCATGCAAAAGATTGTTGTGGTTACTAATCTTTGGGGACCACAATGCTACAGTACAAAACTGAGTTCTAGGGATTTGTAATCAAGGTTTGAAGTCACTGCTCTGCATCATTCTGCATTATTCAGGGTTATTCCCTCAGCTCTTCCAGAAAAAAGAATGATGTGAGGAATTCCTCTAAGTTAGGCATTTACTCTATCTTCAAAGATAGGGATTTGTGTAATATTTAGTTTTCAAAACCAGGGTTTTTTTTAAATGCCCTTTTCCTGTAGGGAACTCTAGCATATCTAAAATTTTGGTCTATTTTGGAAATATTTTTAAAATATTAAATTTCCTGCAGAACACATATTTGGAGTTGGTACCAGTTTGACATTTCTGGTGAGACAACTTTTCACACATTTTAGCAACCAGGTAAACAGAAAGTTATTCCAAAAAGACTCTTTAAAGTATTCCACCATGTGTTGAAAAACCATCTACTGTCTGATAAAACTCATGAAAGCACAAGGCATATTTCTCATTCTTTCTTGTATACAGCTGCCCTACCTTGTCTTCACTGGGATCCTTGTTTGTGAAGTAGATGAGGTACAGACCACTATAATCTGCTCCTTAAGGGATATCTGTTTTGTTAATGAGGTGATCATAGTCCAGCTCTGACATAGAGGGAATCCAATGATTACTGTACATGCCTATCTTTCCTTCCTCCCCATCATAATTCTTTGAAGCACTGCAGGAGAAGCGGCCTGGGATGTGACCCACAGCTAGTCCCTGCCATGAGAAAAAGAAAATATAGGGAAAAGTGTTAGCAAGTTAGAGTGTCAAATAAATCAAGTACAGATTAATAGTAATTTAATATCATCTCTAGGAATGAAAGGCCTAGGCCCAGTCATCCCCTGTTATCTAATATGTGCAGTCATATAAATGTTTCCAGTGTTTCTTAAGGTCTGATGCAACCATGAGTGCTGTGGAGCTCCTGGCTCCTGCCAAAACACAGCCTTTGAAACCAAGCCGACAGGAGAAAGAGGGGAGGGATGTGCTTTAACCAGATGAGCTAGCCAGGCAGGCTTTGCTAGCAGCCCAGAATGGGCTTCAAAGGCTACTCCCTAATTATCTGACGGTCTCGTAGGCACTTCTTACCTTGGACAGCTGATTGTAGTATACTCATATTCATCTGTATGTCCTATGTGTGTTGGCACTATTAGTCTTTCATAACTGTGGTGAAGACTAATTTGTTTGACAAGTCCTTTGACATTTTGGGGGGAATTCTGTAGGTTGGTTGGTCCTGTAAAGCAGAAAACAGGAGTGCCAAGTTCCAGAGCCTTACCTGCACACCTCTAGTGAAGATGTCATGTCATCAGTAAGAACCTGCTGCACCATTCTAGATGATGGTGTCTTTTGAACCTGACTTCCTCATAGTGAGAGCAAATCTTATGAAAGGTTTGGACCAGAAAAAAAAACATAAAACAACAAAACAACACCATTAAAATACAAACAAAACCCAACACAAACACACGCACAAAACACCAAACAAACAAAAAACCCCACAAGACTCTGAAGCCCACAGGCCTGTGACAGCCTTCAGAAGCTACCTAAACATCTGTGCCAAGGGAAAAGCATTAAGAGAGAGCTATGAGGAGCACGGGCCTGATTTAGATGTTTGCTGGGGTTATTGTGCTGGAGGGAGCAGAAGGAAAAAGGAAATAAGTCTAAAATAAATGGATCGGGGAAAAGGGAACCATAAGTGTTCTCACAGACAGCAGGAGAATGCGCAAAATTTGGGTTTTCAGCTTTACATGTGTGTAAAGCAAGATTAGAGTTTCAGCATATGAGGAGCAATAATAAAATACTTGAGATTTTTTTGTTATTTTTACTTATTAGTTGAGCTATAGACCACACATATGAAATTAAAAGTACCTTACTCCTTTAATTTTGCTCATTTTTAGACCTTGTTGAGTTTGTGAAAAAGCACTGTTGCTCTTCACCCATAGGAAAGGTACCAATGAAAGCAAATTTGCCTCGAAGACACAAGGAAACTTTGAACCACCAAAAATACAGTGAAAAATTGTGTCACCTTGTTTTGCTGTTATGAGAAACTGCAGGCACAGCACTAATGACAGTTCTGGATTACTTAGGTTTGAAAAGTTACTACTGCTTTTGATCCACATGCAGTGCATCCTATGCAATGGCTTGGAGGCATAGATGAACTACTTCACTGTATCCAGAAATGAACTGCTAGTGAACTACCACCATCAAAATGTTCACACTGGAGCCGTCATTGTCCAGTCATAGCTTAGGTTTCTTTACTGTGAATTAATGACATTCCCTCTTTTATGTACATTGAACTGATTCATGTGCAGCTTCTCTGATTTGGTGGGTGCTACTATTTAGTGAAACAGAAGCCCTGTATCAGAAAATAGTAAGTGAAAGTTTAATACAAAACAAGAGACAAGCATCTGCATTAGCAAGACAGATGCCATGGCTGGGTGAAGTCAGGTTTCCGATAATTGCTAAGGTTCTTACAAACCTCTTTGCTTTAATGGATTGAATAAAAAGACATTTGTCTGAGACTAGCGGATGGTTTGAAATGAAATATGGACTGTCTTGTATTTGAAAAGGCAAGGACGCGGGAAAGATGCTGAAAACAATATACCCTCCTTTTCTCTGTCTTCCCTTACACATTTTTAAGAAGTAAAGCAAAGTAGTATGTCCTAAGCTCAGATTTTCTATGTATTATACCTGGCAGGTGGTGGCATTTGGAAGAGCAGAGGGACCATTCAAGCGCATGATGCAAAGGGCTTGCATAATGTTTCATAAATGCTGGTGTAGAGAGACATTGTTCCCAAAGAGGGTTTTTTGCATGCTACTATCACAAATGTGGCTGATAATAAGGCAAAAATAATTGTATTTGCTGAAATAGTATTTAAAGATCTGATATGGGCATTTCCAAACCTTTGCAACTGCTGCTTCATTGTTGTTTCTGCTTTTAGAGTATAATACAGGGATACATGAAGGCTCTGAGGTACTGATTTTTCCTCATGGAAAAAATATAAATTCTTACTGTATGGCATAAGTAAGCAATCATAAAAGAACCATTTAGTGACTATGGGGAAAAGTAGTTCTTTCATCTCCTCCCCTTGTCCACCTCATTCACCTGAGAGGATGAGTATGGTTCCTGCCGCATGCTGTAAGGAGGAACTGACTGCATTTGATCTAGAAGGAGAGGAGTTTCTGCCCCAGGAGCTTAGCTGTTCTCTTTCCTCCTCCCTTGTGATCTCTGCAGGTAACAGGGAGAACAACATGCCCTTCCTTAAGGGTCGCAGAGGAAGGTCAGACATTTTCTGAAGGTGTATGCAGTCAGTTCCTGAAATACACCACCACAGCTGAAATCAGTGACAAAGTAGGCCCTGATTTGGTAACTGATGGTGGGTTTGCCCTTACAAATGTAACTCATCTGCTGTGTGATCCAAACTGGAAAATTAATAGTGAAAGTTAATCACACAGTTATAGAATCCCAGAATGGTTGATGTTGGAAGGGACTTCTGGAGATACCAGGTCCAAACCCTGCTGCTCAAGAACCATATGCAGATGTTTCTTTAATGTCTCCAAGAATGGAGACACCACAACCTCTCTGGGCAGCCTGCGCCAGCACTCAAGTCACCCTCACAGAAGTGTTTCCTGATGTTCAGAGGGGATGTTCTGTGTTTCAGTTTGTGCCCATTACCTCTGGTCCTCTCACTGGGCATCACTGAAAGGAGCCTGGATCTGTCCATCATGTACCTTCCCTTTCAGGTATTTATATACACTTATGAGGTGCTCCCAAGGTTTCTCTTCTCCAGGCTGAACAGTCCCATCAAAACCCACCTGAACATGATCCTGCACAACCTGCTCTAGGTGAACCTGCTTTAGCAGGAGGGTTAGACTGATTGATCTCCAGATGTCCCTTCCAACCCCTACCATTCTGTAATTCTGTGATTCTCTGATTCTATGATCTCTTTACACCTTTCCTCATAGGAGACACTCCAATCTCTTAATCATTTGTTTCTGGTATGTCCATGTCTCTCCTGTACTCTAGGGAGCACAGAACTGGTCACAGTACTCCAGATGTGGCCTCCCTAGTGCTAAGTAGGGGAGAAGGATCACCTCCCTCAACTTGCTAAGACCATAGTCATAACTCAGGTGGTAGATCTGAAATCTGATCTTCACCATCTTATACCTCCCTCTTCCTGCTCAGAACCAGTTCTTTACTGTTGGATTGGGTATAACTAATTGGCAAATTGGCAGGTTTTTCTGGTGGTTAGTTTATAATCCAGAGGAAAACATTATCTGTGTTGACAATGATGTTGACAAGGCAGAAAAGGGAAAATAAATCCTGCCAAAGGAACACAGCAATGCTCAAGCTGTCTTCCCCATAAAACTACTCCAATATATGGAATGTATTTTTCCCTAATCAGCAAAGATACAGAATTCAGGCAGTGCCCATTTTACTGAACCATGTTCAGTAAATCAGAGCATGTTCTTACAGTTTTTGTTTGTATTATTAAGGAAGCTTTTATGTATAAAGCACTCACAGAATGATTCCATGTCATGTAATGCACTAGCATAAGCTCTCTAAATCAATTTCCTTTCATTCCAGTTGAAATCAAGTTTGTATTAGCCTTCTGCCCAGGCCTGGCTGTCAGGAGTTTTGAACTCACAGTGGATTACTTTATCAGATAGTTCATTTTAACATTATAGATAATGCATATAAAGCAAAAGTCTTCAGACCAGGTTTTTAGTTACTATGCACTTTTTTCCCACCTCTTTTCCAACCCTTTTTCCTCCACCTCCACAGTCTCAGTCTAACAAAAGATGCACCAAAAGGGAAGCAGGGAATCGGACAGGTCATTGCTTGTCCCATCGTCCCCAGAAGTTTCCTCAGTACAGGACCGAAATCCACTGTCAGTTCAGCCCAAATGCATCTCAAGGATCTACACAGGACATGTCTGTACTGTTCAGTGTACCTCACCGCAGCAATGCCTCACCAAGTCAGTGTGCTAGGCCTGGTGCAGTGGCATGTGAAGGTATAAGCGTGGCCCTGGGGACAGTACAGTGTGTTAACATGCTCTATGTCTGCTCCAAGTGGCCCAGTCCCTGTAGGACTGATCAGTCGGAACGCAGTGGCACTGTGACACTGCAGTACTGTCAGTTGTGCAGTGGGATTCCTCAGCACTTGCTTGGGAATTTTAATGCTGTGCTGTATGGCAACAGCATAGAAATATCCACTGGCCTCAGAGGAACCTCGTATGCCACGTACCTGCTCACCCATTTGAGTAACAGGTGGCACACTGGCCTCCTTTCTAGTTCAAGCCAGTAGCAGCTGCATTCTCTGATGGTCAGTCTATGGCTGACTTTCAGAGGACTACTTATTTTGCTCTGGTACCTGCTGATATAGAAACAAGCTCATAAAACCACATCCCCAACTGTTTTCTGACTATGCCTGACCTAGGGCTGTGCAATAATACCATAGCCAGCCAGCCGCAATGCTCTTGATCTTCCTCTGTGAATTCCTGAGCTCTCTGGCTGCACTGATGTAATTTCTGTGGCTTAAGAGTTGCCTCTGGAACTTCATTTTTCATCAACAGCTCTGCCAACTTTGGCTTTAAAAAATAACAATGAAAAAAAAAATAAATCACTTAATGATTCCATTTGGTGTTTAATTGTGCTGACACTGGCATAACACTATTAAATGCCTCAGAGATACAAACACCTTCCAAGTAAAAGTTATTGATAGAAGGAGGTGTAATTAAAAAAAAAAAAATTATAGCCAACTCACCCATCACTGGAGAATAGTTTCAATAGCTAAATCTGCCCTCTTCTAGCCTGGACAAAGGAGGCTACAAATACTGAAAAGCAGAGGAGATACTGTTAGTTTTTGTCTGCTTGGCTGGACTCATGAAAACTCCAGTGGACAAAGAAGATAGCACTTCACACTATGCAAAAAAAAAAAAACAAAAACAACAAACCACAAAGCAGATATAACTGCTAGATTGTTTACTGAATCTAGAACCATTTAAACCTTTGCATTCCAAACAAACACTCTACCTTTCATTTGTTCTGAACATACATAGTAAGGGTGTGATACATGTAACATGTTACAGTGTCATACATCAGTGTATGTTTGAAAGAGTCCTTGATATCTACAGAAGATAAAAAATAGTAACTAAAATCTCTCTGAAAAATACAGATGTAACATCTAATTAATATAAAATGATTCCCCATAGAATCTCTACTTCATACATAAAATAATCTTAAATTAAAAATCAACATTTTAAATATGTTACTTGAGATTCTGTCACGGTTTAGGGTCAGGCCCCTTAGACTTGTAACAGACACTCTCTGTTAATCCCCCTCCCTCCCCAAAGGGGAAGAGAAAGGGAATAAGGAAGAGAGACTTAGTGATTAGAAAAGGAAACTAGAACAGCTTTAATGAGAATAAAAATAATAATAAAAATGGAATATGTACAAATATATACAGAACCAGTTTCAAAACTGTCACCACTGATGCTGTGGAGCAGGCACTGGGGGAGTCCCAGCCTGGGCCCATAGCAGACAGGAGCTGTGTTCAGGAGCTGGATTCTGGTACCAGATTCAGGAACACACCAATTGGGATCGAAGGCAGAACAGACAGAGTCCTCCTTGGATGCTCTGAGGAAGGAACCAAAAGAGGACCCGAGCCAAGCCGAGCAAAGCTGGCAAAGCAGTCCAAGAGGCGAGCAGAGCCCAGGAGTCCCCAGAGAGAGAGCGAACAAACAAGCTACAGACCCTCCAGATCCCCCTCTGCTTTATCCCGAATATGACGTATATGGGCTGGAATACCTTGTTGGTCAGTTTGGGGTCACCTCTCCTGTCCACTCCTCCCTGCAGGTGCAGCCTTTCACTTTTCTGCACCCCCCAACGTGGTACACAAGATTTATCAGTGGCCTTGGTCTGCACACCAATCCTTGGTAGTAACTCTAAAGAGGGGGTGTTATCACTGCCAGCAGCAGACACTGTCTGTGAAAACAGGCTGCTGACTTCAGACAGTGCAGTTAGAAGAACTGAGCTGAAAAGTAAAATCACTGAACAGAACCAGCTCTGTTCTCACCCAAAACAGGACACCTTGAAAGGTCCCTTCCAACCCAAACCATTCTGTGGTACATAACAAGAAGAAAGAAATAAACCCTGAACAAACAACACTTCTTTTGTTTGACTTGGATCATAGATTTCTTCTGCTTTTCTAACAACTGTTTTGTAAATATCTTTTCCTGAGTCCACATCACATAAAAGTCTGTTTTATGAACAGTATATTTCAACCTTGTATAAGACAGCATTTGCTATGAACATGTAGGGTTTTCGCTGAATGATTAACCTCACCAGACAACCAGCTCATTGCATGGAAGTGAAGACCAGAAAGATTTGGATTGGGATTTCTTGGGTCTTCATTGAGTACCCTCACCTACAGCACAGTAAATGATACCTACTTCAGAATGGGCTGTCAATGCACTTAGCATTCTATCTGGTAGACCAGAGAATTCCAGATAAATAATAGGCAATATTTAACAGTCCTTTCTGAGCAATGATGAAGATTCATCTGTGTTCTAGATGTACCTATAAACACTGGATGTAGGGACTTAATCACCAAAATTTGTGAAATGGCAATATATTAAACAAGTAAGGAAATCAGCCAGGAAAAAAAAAGCAGAAATAGGAACCCAAATACATAGAAATAATTGTCCCTTTGGGACAGACCTACAGTAGGTGGACACTGGCACAAATACACTGCAGTTTATATTTAATTTCTAAAACCTCTTACTTGATCGCTCTGTGGCATTGCACTGAGCACACTTAAAAGGAAATAAACTTATGAATCCTATTTTATGGGAAAGCTCATCAATTTTTAAAGGGCCTTCATAAAATGCAATACTGTAGCAGTTGCAACATACCAATTCTTCTGTTGAAGAGCCGCACCCTGCAGTGTCGCCAAAGAGGAGCACACACTTTCATGTTGCCACTTGTAGACCAAGCTTATTGCAAAGTGCCCTGCAATCCTCACTGTGATGTATTCATTAACCTGAAAGAACAAAAAAGGAGATTTACTAATTTTACCAAGTTTTCATATTTATGTTTGAATGGAGGAGGCAGAAGGAAGTCTCAAAGGGCTATCCAAGACAGCTGGTCATAGGTGAGGGAATTATTAGTTACTCTAGTCTTAAGTCTACAAATGAGTTTTAGTGCTGTCACTCTTATTTGAATTTTGGAAAGTTATCTTGTAGCATAAGAACAATGGACAGAGACAGCTCACAGCCCTTTGTCTGGATGACTCCTGCTCAAAGCAAGTGCACTGAGACTGTGCATGTTTTGGAAGGTGACGCTGTATAGCAGGAAGACCCAAAAAAATATCCTACCTCCCAAACCACTCAGGAAACCACGTATACATCTGAGGCAGAGGCTGTGGCATCAGATGTGGACAGACTCAGGAAGCTCAAGTCCTTGCTTGCCCTTTAACTACTGTTGTTGGTGAGAGTGGGCAAGATTTGGACAAGGTTTAGTCCCCAGTAAAGAATTAGCATTTTGACACATACAAAATACCTTCTTAACATCATGGTCACCAAAGCCTTTAGCATTGTCTGTGCACACAGACCATGAAGAATTCCCTAGTTACACCAAGCAGGGGACTTGGAAACGCTTCCGTTTAATCCAAAAGCCATTTAGTGCCAGCCTTTTCAAGCCTCTGACACTCCCACACATTCAAACAAAGTAAATATTATGTTGTAAAAACTAACTGCTTTACTATACTCACTTCCATTTGCATGTGGCTCTTACAGAATATCAAGTTAATTTGATATAGCACATAATTCACATTCTATAATCTGTATGTGTGAAACCAAACAGTATTTTTCTGCTTTAATTTTTACAGACATAAAAACAAAAACTGCAGCTACAGCATGATATTTTGGAAGACTCAAACTCTCAGATTTTACAGAATAAACATAAGTCCAACCCCAAATAAGTATATCTGCCTGTATGAAACAGTCATAGCAGCCGTAAGAAATTTACTGCCATTTGTTGGAAATTACTCCTTCATGTCAGCTGCCAGCCCGGTAGTATGAGCGAAGTAAAGAAAACCTTCTATGGGTTTGGCTTCCTGTCATTCTGTCAGGGCCTTGTATGCATCTATATTAGGTAGCAAGGAATTTAAAAAAAACACCCGATCCAACCCCTGTAAATAATGAGTATGTTTACAAACTCCATGCCTAAAGGCATGCTTTCTCACTTGGGTCACAAATTCCTTACCTTTGTTTCTGGTATTTTTGCAGCATGCTAGGTCCAGCTCTGGTAACTAAAAAGCAGTGGGAGACTTTCCATGGACTTCAGTGGAAACTGGATCAGGCCTCAAAGTATAGCAAACAACTGCCTGCTACTGAACAAGCCCACAAGAAAAATGAGGAATGGTTCTTTCATATTCCCAAGCTCAGAAAAGACTCTTCCATGACACCTCCAGCAGAGAAGATGGACCTCTGTTTTACTGAGACCCTGAGTTACAACAGTTCCAGGCAATTTGCTTTTCCCTCTTCTCACTAAGATGTCACATGAGTAAAACCGAGGTAATGATACCAGCTTGTGTACCAGCTTGATACCAGCTGTTGGGAGAGCCATTCTTTGTAAAGAATGTGTTAAAGAAGAAGAAATGTAAGCAGCATGTTCCATGCAAGTAAGACACCTCAGAGAGACTACAAAATGTGAAATAATTAAAAAAAAAAAAAAAAAAAGAGGTAAGAACAACTGTAGGAAAAGTAAAGCAGTAAATATGACCTGGCTGGGCAAGCTTGCCATCCTGAGACTGTTTCCATTCTCTGACCATTTCTTCGTCTTTTATTAGTTGACAGACCTCCTTCCTGATTCAACATCACTGTTACAGTATTGCTGTAAACAAGCAGAAATATGAAACCTGTTTTTCCTGGTGTATCCCAGTGAAACTTAAGCAATCCATGAAGCTCTCTTTGATCTATGAGTCTGTAATTACAAAGCCACTTTGCATATCCACTCCTTCACTGCACTTTTCTCATACTACAGGCCTATGAGACAGGTATAAATTATTATCCCTATGGTACAGACAAAATAGGTTAAATTCTTGGTTTAAAAATTTAAATTAAAAAGAAACTGGTGTAAAATTGTGTAATTTTAATGTTATTTCCACTTACTAGTACATTCCTAGGAGTTCTAAAACACTTCAAAATCTAATGTAAATTTAAAGGAAGAAACAAATAAGGTAAAGCAGCATGCAGATGCCATTCATGTATAAGCCTCCAATTTCAGGAACATTTTTATGTCTCTATCCTTAATATTTATTAAGAATAATAAGTATTCTGGTGTTTCTTTCTTCTACCCATAAGCAAATAACACTTAGTGACGGTCTTCCCTGAACACAGAGGACTTGAGAATTTTGGGGTTTATCGTTTAAATACGTCCTGGTTTCACTAGGATAGAATCACAGGCCAGCCATGGGTGCAGCACATTAGCATTTTTGAGTCAGACAGGAGCTTAGCTGGGAGCATGAAAAGCCAGGGCAGCTGACCCAAGCTGGCTACAGGTGTATCCCATACCATAAATATCAGCCTCATTATAAAGGGGGAAGTTTGCTGAGAATGGGGGTTCTTCTTCATGCTTCTTCCCTCAAGGGCTGTCATTCCTGGAGGGGCTTGCTCATCACCCTTCTTCCAAGAACTGCTTTCCCATTTATTGAGGCTGGTGTATGTTCACTGAGCTGAGACTAACTTTATATACTTTCTGTTGGCATTATTATTAATAGTAGTTTTGCTGTTTTGTTAAATCCATTTTCATTTTGACCCCTGTATCTCCTCTCCTCTTTCCCAGTCCCCCTTCTGGGCTGGAGAGGGGTCATCAGGTGATAGAGCACCTGTGATAGTTTAGCCCCAGATACAGGCTAAATGTAGACAAAGCACCAGGGATAGGCTGAGTTTTCTGTGGTGGTGTTTGTTTCTGTTGGTTGGTTGGTTGGTTTGTGGGGGGGTTTTTTG
>JANHGN010013459.1:0-31430 GCA_024605025.1 Megaceryle maxima
TTTCCTTTTCTAATGGCTGAGTCTCTCTCCCTTATTCCCTTTCTCTTCCCCCTTGGGGAGGGACGGGGGTTAACAGAAGGCATCTGTTATAGGTCTAAGGGGCCACCCTGACCCTAAACCATGACAACTTTTGAGCAGGGCCTGTTGGGACAGGACAAGGGATAATGATTTGAAATTAAGAGAGGGAGATACAGACTGGAGAGAAGGAAGACATTTTTTGACACTAAGGGTGGTGAGACCCTGGCCCACATTGCTCAGAGAGGTGGTCGATGCCCCATCCCTAGAACCATTCCAGGGGAGGGTAGCCAGGGTTCTGAGCAACCTGCTCTAGTTGCAGATGTTCCTGCTCCCCGCAGGGGGGTTGGGCTAGGTGAGCTTGAAAGGTCCATTCCAAACCATTTTGTGATTCTGTGAATATCTGGCAAAACCAAAAAGTACTAAGCATCTTTTCAGCGATGGCTTTGCAATATTAAATAAAGTTTTAGAAGTAAGTTAGTGCCAAAGTGTTTAAAATTCAGAGGCTGAATCGGTGGTAGACAGAATACCGGCTTCAAGAGGGAAGTGTTCTCAATAAAAATGCATGGCTATCCTTGGTAACTTACTGAATGCAAGATAAAGAATATGACAGATCAGTACAACACAGTGGTGTGAAATGATTTCATTCCCAACCAAAGATCATAATAAGCTTCCCACTTCATGTTCCTCTCAATAGGTAGTTTGGGCAATTCCAAATACATTATTCACTTTTAATAAGCCATTTCTATCACCTACAAGAATACCTTACATAAATATATTATGAAATAATCAATTTCAAATAAACTAAGAACTAATGTAGCAGTAGGCTAGCTGCTATTTCAGACCTAGAGTAACTTGACAGCCTTCAATCACCACATGTATAACTTTCTATATTCCATCAATCCTAGCTTAGAAAAATACTTTTAAAAAAAAAGCAAGCCTACTTTCCCTGGGACTTGCTGTACTTCAGTAGACAATGATCTTTCAGGCAATATAAATAAAAGCAAACTGTTGTTAGTAAATCAGGTGAACAAACACAAGTGTTGGAGTTACCACTCCATTGATTTTTGGTCAGTTTTGTTTAGGTTTGGTTTTTTCCTGTTGTTTTTGCTTTTTTGTGTTTTGTAGATTTTTTTTACATGAAGAGTTCAAAACTTACATCAAAGTTGTTCAGAGCATAAGCCAGTTCTCCACCTCCACCCTGCTGCTGGGCAGCATCATCTGATGCTGTTGCTTGAGCTGCGTTTGAGATGCCGGTGACCGCCTGCTGAAGCTGTTTGTAGATCAAGTCGCGGTTTGCTTTGTAAGCAGCTACGTCAGGGTGCTGCAGACAGGCCTGGGACGCTGTGTAAAGAATGGGAACGTTCTTCTGCAGTATTCCTCTGGCTGCTGCCATTTGATCACGGTGACCCACATCTTTCAATTCCTAGTAGGAATATTAAAGAGAAAAAAAGAGCCTTTAAGAAGGTTCCCCACATTTAACATCCAACTTATCTACCTGCATCTTCAAAAGACAGGCAGGTTCTTTGCTTAGTACACTCAAATCTGACTATCTTCTGATTGAGTACCCCTGTTCTTAACAGCTCAACTAATTTCAAAATGCAATGGCTTCATAAATATTTACTCAACAAACAAACAAAACACTGTAGAGCCATTCACAACTCCACAATTTAAAAACCAAGGTTGGATTTTTGCTCCTCTACAGAGTGGAGGACCAGCATTTTGAAAGCTGCTAACATCTGTAAATCACGATACAGAGATTGTCAGCACACGGGTTTTTTTTCTCCCCACTCCTTCCAGTTTGCATGACATTTAAGGAGATGGGGGGAAAACAAAACAAAACAAACAAACAAAGAGTCAAAGAAACCTAAATCCTCAAAACTGAATACTCTACACTTTTAGCTACTTCAAGAACCAAGCTAATTTTTAAAAATCAAATGAACAAAAGGCTTCCTCTGCAATCTTGTCTTGCACTTATACATCTAAAGATCTTCTTTAAACTCCAAGACTCACAACCAGAATGTTTTCTTTAATCACACCTAGAAGATGGAGGTTACTTTCCTCAAGAGGCTCAGGTACTTCATTTTAGAAGAACCAAGTATATCATCTCATTCAACTCCTTGTTCAGCTCCAATGAGACAAAATTAATCCAATGACTAACTACCACTAATTTAAGATTAGGAAGCAAGTCCATATGTCTTTCCCCAAACACTCAGTGCTGCAATTCTCTAAAGCACCATCACCTCTGCTTTGGAACAGAGGCACTATGATTAGATAAAGCTTCCAAGTCCAGCACAAGCAATAAGTTTATAAAAGGCAGAATGAACATAGTTATTAGCAGTATCATAATTTTAAAGTTACCTCTTAAATCTAATGAAGAGGTGATGAAAATGAAGTGGAGGACTGACTTACTGAGAAAAGCAAGGGGAGGAGGGAATCATCTGACAGGCTCTTCAAAATGAATGGGCAATATGTGACCTCTGTTAGATACATACTAAGCAGGGAGGGCACTCCAAGCAGGCTTACAGATTTACAGATTTAGTACAACCACTTCCCATAGCGTGGAACAATCCATCACAAAGCAGTTTAAGAACATTTATTGCATTGCCATCACAACCCTACTCCCATTTACTGCAATCAGATTTCAGATACATAACCAACCAGCAATCCATTTTAGACTGTACCCAGTTTATTTGCACAGATGAATCTGTGCAAAAAAACCCCAGCGGTGTCAGAGGTGCATAAGTGGTTTTAGTTTGTACATATCAGCAGAACAAACAAGAAGTACTCTACAAGAATTATGCTATTTCTGATAAAACGTGGCTGCCCCCACCTCTGCTTTCTTTGAAAACTTACCTACACAAAAATGAGTCACGATGGTGCTGTTGAACACAACAAATTTTACAGACCATTTAAGGTAAAGCATGAGGTATCCAAACACAGAACAAACAGGATTTGAAACCACTTCCCAAATGGGCATCTCAGCACAAGACTAACCAGCACTGCCACTCACCTTCTTGGCAAGAGCTGGCATTCTGTGCACAGCCATGACTTTTGCTCCCTGTTTAAAATGACATGCTCAGTTCTCCTGTGCGAGCCGCAAAGGATGTGTGCAGTCTAGTGGTGAGGGCACCAGGCACCAAGTGACATCTTGGCTCTTTCCCTACCCGCACCTGCATTGCTGCAAACCAGGACGGGCAAGTCTTGCAAAGCAGCATTTCATTAAGGTACTGCAGCACGAACATAAACACTACCAGACCAAGCTCTGTCAGTGGCAGTGCGCTGCACTGAGCTGACGCTCTGCTTACCCGGCAAGCTCAGATGTCCTGAGCACGGCAGAATAAAGTACAAAAATAAAATATTAGCAGCAATGGGTACAGTCCAAAGCAGCAAGGCTGCCTTATTTTCTCATTTGAAAAAGAAATACTATAGAGATGAAAGATCTGCCATCACTATACCTGTTGCCTTTTGGCTGCCATTATGTTAAGCTTGTCCACTTCTGGTTTGAGGGCTTTGTACTGGATCCCCAAATCCTGCTCCGTGCCAGCATTTCGAAGTTTCAAGATACCTTCTTCCACCTAAAAGAAAATATATTCACATGTTTTTCCAAGTAATACAGTCAACGGTTCAGGAAGTCATTCAGAAGGTACTTCATAGCAGACAGAGAAAGCAATCTTCCTCTGCCCCCTATTATTTTTTAGAGAGAGATACTTGAAAGGCTAATAGTACTCAAGGCTTAGCTACTATCTCCTAGTCACCAGCAACCAGAGACAGCCAAGTGCACTCATTTACATGAGTGTGAAGGAGCCCAGGGCCCTGGCATAGCTGCAGCAGTGGCCAAAGGGTATGAGAAGAGTCCTCAAAGCCCTGCCACAAAAGCAGACCCAGTATCAAATCCCACTTAATTTCAAATTCTGTACAAACCCCACCCACCCACTTGCTTGTAGAAAGAAGAGGCTTCCTCAAACATTCCACACTCATTTTGTTTAGTCTACCAAAGGTACTCATCCCTAGTAGCTACAAAGGAGTACTATTATAATTAAGGCAATTTATTTCTTTAAGATAAAACCAAGTTGATTATCACCTGCAGTTGCAGACCATGGTGCATTTAGTTTCAATACTAAAAGTTCAGAATAAAGTGGAATGTAACATCAAGAGCTACTGACCAGGAGTGTAAAAGCAAGGAAAAAACATCCACTGCACACATTTTGCTCAGAGGAAAAACATTAAAACCTCTCTGCTCTGACACAAGCCGCAGACCGCTCACACGTGCACGAGGCAAAGCCACTTTGCTGCGCTAGGCACGGCCAAGCGAAAGGCGGCAAAAAAACCCATACTTACTACTTTAAGTTGAACGAGCAGCTTGTAGACATCTGCCATGTCGGCCAGAATCAGCAGTCGAGTGACGGCGGAGAGGAGGGCGCGGGCTGCACGGACCATGTTCCCTCGTTTCACTGAGGAGCAGGGGTCATCTGCGAACTCCCCCGAAGCGCTCTTCATCAGGTCACCTGCGCCAGGGGAGAAGGAGGCTGACTTCAACCGGGCTGTCAGCATTCCTGGGCAAACCAACCTAAAGCTTCAATACAGCCAGCAATTAAGATGGCATGTGGCTACCCTAAGTATGGTCACCATGTGGTATCAGGGTAGAGGGGCTTGTGCGGGAAGGAAAAGCTAGGAAATATTACTTTGGTCCTTATTTCCCACTGTACAGAGGATTCTAGTCTGTTAAAACACCTGCAGAGGCAAATTCAGCATGTCTTCGCCATCACATGCAGGACCGCAGTTATTTCACAAATGACAGTGCTTTCAAAGCTCAAGCAAAAGCTTTGATTTGTGCCTGTGTAGGAGTTAAGCAGAAAGCAGCAGAAAGTACTGTAAACACAGAAGGAACCGCCATAGCTCATGGGACTGTAAACAACTCGGAGCAATGACCTGGCTGGATGTGCCCCGGTTTGCATTCAAAGCAAGGCACCGCTTAGTCAAATGCTTCAACATTTCATAGCCTGTGGGGCTGCATCTGGTGCAGGAGGAAAGAATTTGGGTTTCAGATTGTAACAATGCAATTGGTTAACTATGAAAAGCAAAGGCCACTTTACACAGGGAGAGAAATTCCTCCAGAAGGCATTTGCAAAGCATAAAAGTCACGTCTGCAAATAGTCAGGGGAGTAAATTTTTTATTTCTTCCCCCTCCCCTTTCTGGAGCAGCATTTTGCTTCCAGTACAATTCCTATACAGCAGCAAGTTTTAGAATCCACATTGTTATTCTTGGATCTCTCTGCATTCCAGAAACATTTGGTGAACAGCTAGGATTTAGTTCAGAAAAACACAAGGTACTCAAGGCCAAAGGTTTGTGGGCAGCTGGAGATGACCAGAAATCAGGTGAACTGTGTCATAATTAACTGCTGTGTCAGAGGCTTCCCAAACCTGCACAAAAAAAAAAAAAACCAGCCACAGAGCCAAATGCCAAATCAAAAATAGCATGTCTCAGATAAGAGGGAAAGAACCTTGAATAGTGCTTCACAAGGGAAAGCTGACAGCTCCGTGGGGCCAATGGAGCTGACCGCCAAATGGGGCTGGGGGAGATCGGCACCAAAAATCTGAGGATGCCACAGCAGCTGAGAACTTTCCTGCTCCCGCAGCCAGGCAACCAGTGCAGCATATCTCCAGGATGGGAAGGGCTTCAACTTCATTTTTACAACCTTTTTTTTTTTTTCCTTAACCACTGTTTTTAACTACTCAAAAATACCTACAACTGGAGAGCCTGGGGTTAACCATCCACATACTTATCATTAAGCAATTACTATTTTGCCCTGGAAGAGTTTCTCGCCCCCCAGCACTCTCCACCTTCATAGCTAAATACAGCCCAAACAGCTGCCAGCCTGTCCAAGCAGCTACATGAAGACACTCAGTTTTGTTCAAATGCTCCCTCCTATGTAACACCCTTCCATCATCTTAAATAATACAACGAGGAGTGGCATACAACATTTTCAGATGAAAAACAAATATGCTACTTCAGTCCTGTGACATATGAAAAAAAGCTCCTGTCCAAGTACAGACCAGCTATAAATATCAATCTCGAGCCGTCCCCAACCCAACCTTTGCAGGAACATGACTCTCTATTTTATTAAGCTTTAAGAGCCTCAGATATCCAGATGGGTGAAACGATGCATCTCCAATGCTGAAAAACTGCAACCAGCCATGAGATTATAAACCCCCTGACATGACCCTTTCTTTATCCCTTCTGGAAGAGGCTAACAGTAGTGAAATGAATGTCACCACCTCAAGTATGAAATCGATTAACAACCTCAGGATTTATGGCTACATGACAGAACCAAAATTCACTATAAATGTTTCCTCCCTTATTTACTCATATGTAAAATTCCAAACATGTCCCAACTCCCAGAAAGAAAGAAATGTTGTTTTGGTTTATTTTTAAAACACTTTGACTTGATGATCTTAAAAGTCTTTCCCAACCATAGTGATTCTGTGATTCATTTACTTCCTGTTTAAAACCATTTCAAGAGGTGGCCACTCACTTCATCTGAATCTCAGAAACTGCTAACAAGGTTAAATCCCAAAATTATCCTCTACTCATCTCTTAAATCACAACCTTACAAGCCAGGCTTGAAATAAAATGCTATTCCTTCTTATTTTAACAAGAGACATTAAAAGACTTCATGAATTTCAAACAGCTTGTCAGGGTGTCAAAAGATAGCCAGCTTCCCTGAATTAACAGAAGATTATATTTAAAGTGTTGCATATATATTTTTGTCTGCAAATTGAAGAAAGCTGGCTTTCAGACGTCTTTTACAAGGAAAAAACAACATGGGGTAGTTAATTTAGCTATATTCAAAGACTAGGAGAACACTCCACCCTGGCCTAGTTCCTGCATTATGTGTGTGCATTGGTCATTCAAATGACCCAGCATCACCTTCTCATTTTCAGAATCAAACCAGAGGTAACAGGGCAAGTTTGAAAGCAGGATTTCAAGAGTTAAAAGAAACACACCGCAGAAGAGTCAGACTATGAGACTCAGATTATACAGCTGGTACAAATCCTTGTATGAGTAATCTGTTTTTTCAATATAACCTTAGATTTTTCACTAGATATTACAAGGGAAAGATAATAAAACATCATCGAGAAAAAAAGAGGCAACAGTAGCCATACTATGATCTTGTCAATAAAGCACTAAGAATTCAATTAAATCTAATGGAACAAAGCCTATTTCAGAAATAGTAAGGTTTTAGTCCATCAAAAGAAAATTACCATTTTCTAGTCTCATTCCCACCATGCCCACAGGGTCTGCAGGCACTTGCAGACAGCACTATTAATTCTCCTCCACCAGTACACGATGACCATGACAGAGAGGACTTGCTTTATATGAACACTGACAGAGCAGGAAAGCTACAGAGAAGAGAGGGAAAGCCAGGCAGGGAGGGCCTACGACACTTCCCCCCCCCAAGCCAGAAATTCAAATCCACAGATCACCTTGTACCCTTCAGCACCTACCAGTTCACAGCCCATCTCCAGCTTGCTTCACCAGCAGGATTAGGAATACAAAAAGCAGCATCAGGCCATCCCTCTGCTCCTTAGAAGCTCCTTACTCCCCACCAAATGAAGGCAAATGCGGAATCAGAGTTACAAGGCTCTATTTATTCTGGATACTGAAGTGCTATCTTGTCACTAATGCCACCTTCAATGTCCATCATGAGCATCAAAACTGGCTGCCCCTGCTTTCTATTATGCAGGACAAGGCTTGTGCCTCCTAATCATAGACTCGTTTAGGTTGGAAGGCACATTTCAAGCTCACCTAGCCCAAGCCCCTGCAGGGAGCAGGGACATCTGCAACTACAGCAGATTGCTCAGAGCCCCGGGCAACCTCACCTAGAATGGTTCCAAGGATAGGACATTGACCACCACCCTGAGCAACATGGGCCAGGCTCTCACCACCCTCAGCACAAAAAAATTCTTCCTTCTTTCCAGTGTAAATCTCCCTCTCTTAGTTTCAAACCTTCACCCCTTGTACTGTCCCAACAGGCCCTGCTCAAAAGTCTGTCCCCATCTTTCTGACAGGCCTCCTGAAGTCCTGAAAGGCTGCAAGACATTCTCCCCAGAACCTTCTCTTATCCAGGCTGAACAACCCCAGCTTTCTCAGCCTGTCCTCATAGGAGAGATGCTCCAGCCTCAGATCATTTTTGTGGCCCTCAGTAATGCCATATCAACATGAGAGTTTATACTTACACCAACAAAAGCTTTGTTAATTCCTTAATCTTCAATTAAATCCATATAGTGCCTACAACGCTCCTCCTACAGCTTGCCAAGAGCAGTCTCAGAGCTCCCATAGGTTAGAGCTTGTTAAAGTCCTTGGCAGAGGACAATTTCTAGTACAATTGGTATACTCCTAAAGCATTTTTCTTGCAGTAAACCAACAGAGAAATCTTAGCTTAATTTCTTGGAAGGGTGCAAACTGGTCACAACCAAATTTTCAAGTCGAATTTTCCATGAAGAATTCAGTGTTACATTTATTCTGCAACTGGCCTCCTCCGGTTTCTTGGAAATCCTGAAGCCATACATCTTGTGTGAAGTACAGCTGAAAAAAATGTTTTGTTCTTTCATAATCTGCCTCACAGTTCAGTTTGTGTAAGAAATGGATTAGGTTCCAAAACATCTCCCAACAGCACCAGAAAAGCTGACCATTTCAACCTACAGTCAGTCCTCAGTTCTTCGTAGGAAGGTAAAGGCCTATGAAGAGCTTAGAGTGAGGGGAGAAGACTGGGCAAGGCCAATATTGCCCCTTCTGTTACCCAGCAAAATTCCAGTGGCAGAAGATAAACACTGTAACAATGCTGAAATCGGTAGCATTTGCATCAGAGGTCTTCCTGGTACTATGCCTCTCCTGTAACCACTGCAGGACCTATTCTAAGAAACACTTTGTTGCTTTGTTTCTACTGTTGTAAACATTTATTTTAAGAAGTTTCACCACTTTAAAAGTTAACAGAAATCCAAAGCTTTAAAGGGACAGGAATCTTATTTTAGGACATTTCGTGTACTTGCTTAATATTTAAAGCAAGTTGTAATTTATTCTTCCACTATAAAAATCAGGAAGACTTTGAAGATCCACTTATATTGATTTAGTATGTAGCCATACTATCATTCATTCTCAATAGCTCTTTTCACTTCTTTGTTTTTACCCCCAACAAATGAGATTTTATGAACAAGTGTGCTCACTAAAATCGTGTACCCTCTCAATCTTCTTCTCGCTAGGCTAAAAAAAAAAAAATAATTTTCTCTGATGAGACAAGTTATCTATTGTCCTAATCATCTTCATAACCTCTGTCTACATTCATTCATCTTTTTTTATTATGGTAACTAAACTGCTCCCTACTCTAAACAGAAGCATTATTAATTCTATTTTCCTGCCTTCTGCTGAAGATGAATTGTGCTATCCATTTACAATCCCACTGCTGCCATCAGACACACAGATGCTGCCAGTTCATGGTCACCCTACTGCTGACCAAGTCACACAGATTCTCCTCCCCACCTCTGTAAAAGGCACCAACACTTGGATGCTTTGCTAAGCACATGAACAGGCTTTGCAATACACTTCACTAATTTATCCAGTTCATGAGTTCAACTGGTCTACCACAGTACTGGAAACGCTTCTGAATTGCACAGACTATATAAACACATACACTGAGTTTCTATCTCCTTACTGTTATACTGAGACCTGCAGTCCTCCCCTGGGTGTTGGCAGCAATAAACCTTCCCTCTGTTGTACCTCATTTTTCAACATTTGCTTCTAATTTCCTCAAAGGTTTTTTTCGGTTTTTTGATTCCCTTATGAGGAGCTGCTCTGTTAAACCTGACAACACTGGCACCATGACACAGGCTTTTATCCCTGGTCACACTGCCCTTGCTGTGACTGCATCCCCACATGCAGTGGTGGGCATGAATCCCAGCATGGCGGGGTTCAGAAGGGACCTCTTGGGATCATCTGGTGCCACCTCCCTGCTCCAGCAGGGTCACCCAGAGCAGGGGGCCCAGGATTGCAGTGTCCAGGGGGGTTTGGAATCTCTCCAGAGAAGGAGACTCCACAGCCTCTCTGGGCAGCCTGGGCCAGGCTCTGCCACCCCCAGAGGAAAGAAGCTGTTCCTTATGTCATATTCAGTTGAATCACTCCAGTCTAACCACCACCCGCCCAGCTTCAGGAAACAGACACAACTATCCTCACTGTGCACCAGATTTCATGCAAATGCTAAAAAGAGAGTAAGTGAGTCAACATTAAGGTGGGAAGTTATTCCACTCCAGCACTTCTCAGCTATGAGCTCCACCTTCTCCGTCAGAGGTCAACAAAGCATGGAGGTTTTGGCATCAAGTCTGTGTGTAGTCTCTCTCTTAGCAGATGCCAAGAAACAAGTAAGAGGGTCATGCTGAAAAGGGCTGGGGTTTTTTCTCCTCCTCACTGCAATACGCAGCAACAAATGCAGCTAACGGAACTTCCCAGTCCCAAGGACTGAGTACAGCTCCCTCAGCCACTAATATCACTACGACTCATTTGAAGGTGCTCAGAGCTGAGCTCTGACTCTCGACTGGGAGCAGCAAGTAAGCACCAAGAATTAAAGGCTTCAGGACAAAGAGGCCTCTCTTGCTGTTGTTTGTTGTTGTTGTTAAATTAAGCCAACTCAATTAGCCCCTTATATTGCAGCCTTCTTATGTTGATCTTTCTTTGGTCTGTCAACCAGGCTCATCGAGGACTTAGAACCATTTTCAACTAATATTTCATCACTGTGCAACTTCAGCTACAAACAAGTAATTAATGCTAATGAGTTTTCCTTTTCTGCAGCAGCAGCAGCCATCACCATTAATACCAGTTGACTGGGTTTCACTGAAGCATAGAAAAGGCTCACGACTGGAAGAATGATAAATGATTTATGAGCAACAATATTTACTTTAGAGTAAGCCAGCTCTATAGGCTTTTCTTGCAGGTCTTCTCCAAGAAAGTAGAAGAGAAAAGGATAAAAACCAACACTAGCTCTGGGGGAGGAAGCCTGGAATATTTAATCAAGGTCCTCACATTCTGTTTGTTGCTGTTTATATTTTGCATATTCAAGACACCCAGCTCTGTCAAGTCAACACTCAGCTCTTCCTCCTACAATGCTGGTTTGTACACATTCAAATATTGAAGTTATTGACATATCTGAGATCATGTTCCACAGCATTTATAGGCTATATACATGGTTGGGGGGAAGTTTACTTTTTAGCCTAAACCAAGTTTTAAATATTTTTGAAAGAATAAGTCCTTCTGCTTCTTTTCTCCATCTCTACTTGGGACATACAATTTCCAGTTCTTCCCAGTTCAGTCTATTCCTCAAGGAAGACTAGCTGAGAATCTACACAAGCAGAGGGACAGAGTTATTAGAAATAATAGCAAAAGTGAAATGAGAACAGTTCTGCTTCCTCCAAGAGAACACAGTCTTCCAAGCTCTCAGACACAGCTCTTACCTTGCTTCCGAACATCTTCCACAGCCGCTACCAGCTCCTCTTTCAGGAACTGGCTCTCTTTTGCAATTTTGTCTCCTTTCTCCAGGAAATTCTCCGTTGCTTGTTCAACTGATGCAGCCAAAACATGGGCCTTTTTAGAACGTCCTCGCTTTTTATTAGAGGGGCCCTTGTTGCTAGTGTTCACCAGGGTGGTTACCTAAAGGCACAGATTGGGGGGGGGAGGAAATCCAAACAAATTAGAAGCTTGATTTGACAGCAAGGCCACATGTAATTTTTTTCTACATCATGTAACTAATATCTGCACTGTTGCCATCTCCAAAGGTTAAACTCACAAACAAGTGTTTTTCACGTCTCTTTAAACATTACCATGCTTCCTGATTGCTTAGATTAGCATTATAAATTTAGCTGCTTAGAGATTTCTTATCAGCAACAGACCTGAAAATTTGATTTTAAGAATGGAGATCTATTTGTATTTTTGATACACTGCAATCTCAGGAACAAGCCAGAGCTATCTGGCACCATGGAAAAAGAAACCAAGTCAGGATAATTAGTTTGGGATAGTTCTTTGGGCATAAAGGACCCCAAACAAGGTTGAAGCCATTATCTACAGGAATCTAGCAATGCAGTATCTTCTCAGGCCAGAATAGTACTGCAGCCAACAGACTAAATGCAGAGCAAAGGCTCCCTAGAGCTCGTTATTCCACTAACACAACCAGAACTGAACCATCACAGTCAACCTGTAATCAAGAAATACTTCAAAGTTTTAAGTTGTAGACTGAAACTCTGCTAGGAGCTGGTCACCACCGGCTACTCTGTTAATTTGGGATTCATCCCCTTCAATTAGGCACAGATTGATGTCAAACTCCAGACACACTTTTCCCTTTGCCTTTCCCTGACACGCGCACACACACCCCCCTTTTTGTTAAGTCTAGGAAAACACTACAAAGCTACTTCAGAAGGACGTTAAATTACAACACTCCTCTGGAAAGCTCAAGGACTGCTGACATAAAGGTTCTCAGAGCTGATTCCATCTTCTCAGGAGGTTGATTCACATTGGAAAAGCCATCAGCTGGGAATACCGCTGTCAGTTCCTGGGGAGCATTTGTATCGGGTAGTCTCGGTTCATCATGTACTGTAAATAAAGAACAAGTTGCAACAAGGCAACTTTCCTCCTCTGTATTTTATCAGTCACGTCATTCACAAAATTTGGGATTGCCAGTACAGCAGGTTGTGCCACTTGAGGAATAAGTTCAGACACTTCAGTTGGACAAAAAGGTTATATAAAGGAGTTTGTTCAGTTAAATTTGCCAAGTTAGGACAATTTCTCTCAAGGAAAGCACCTCCAGGTAAAAAGCTACATTGTAGATGATCCAACTGCCCATCCAAATACCTGGAGGGAACACAGAGAGCAGCTTGGCCACTAAAGGGATCTTAATACTGCAAACAGAACTCGATTGTTGCAGTTTGTGCTTATCAGGAGTTGTGTCCAGTTGATACAGTCATTTTTAAGTTTTTGTATTGCAGGAAAACAATGCTAAAGAAAAGGAGTTCCCTGTCTCCAGGGCACCTTCTCTTCCAGACCTCCTAGAAAGTCTCTTCCAAGAATCTTCAAAATGCCCCATACACATAGCTTACATTCACCAGACTTACTCCAGCTTTCTGATATTCCTCAGTGCATTTCAGTGGGCCATATGCTCCAGGCAGAAATGAGCTTTTAGTCACAAACCCAGCATAAAGTGTAGTCAGAAATTAAAAGAAAGCATGCATGTCTTGTAAAAGGCATACTGAAAGAGTAACAAATGCCCTAAAAGCTACTCCTCTGGTGGTACTGGGTTAGGAGGGGTCAGTGATCTAGTTACAACACAAAGCCATTCTAGACAGGCTGCAAACATCCTCCACCACACATTTCACCATTTATTTGAACCTCATTCCAAGGGAGCTCTAAACATGGGTAAAGAAAAAACTTATGAGAGCCTACTTCTGGCAAGCACTCATGGCTTCACTGCCAGGAGTGGGGGTACAGACCCCACCCTTGCCCTGCAACACCAGGGACTTTTGTTGTTCCCCAATACAGCACAGCTTCTTAAAGACTCAAAGCAAAACCAAAACCAAAACCAAAACAAACAAAAAAACCACACACACACAAAAACCAGCAGAATATCACCCAAAACACAGCTGAGAAACAGCACAGCAGCAATGGAACGTTAGTTACCAACACACGTTTCTGCACTTCTAATTGAAATATTGTGTCTTGCTAGGTGTTGAAGCAGTACAGTCTTTCTAGATTCGTGCCCAGTGATTGTTACAATAAAACTGAACAAAGAAATTACTTGTATGCTTTTTTCCATCTTTAGTTTTGTAGTGGGTTTATTTCTAGAATTTAAGCTTTGAAAATCACTTAATTGAAGTAATTCGTCAAAACAGGTAATCATCCTTCCCCCCTTTTCTTTCCTACCTGTGTAACAAGAGGCTCAAGTAATCTTTCGACCGCCAGTGTTCTTATCTCCAAGCTTTTGGGGTCCCATTTGAAGTTCACGTTGCATGCAGTAATAGCAGTCATTTCTAAAAGAAGAAAAGAGCTATATGAATACAACTGCTTTTAGTAATGCTGTTGGAATGTGTTTTGAAAATAAATTAAAAGGGAGGCTATTAAACACACAACTTGGCCATTGGGTGTAAGTTAAGGTTATACTGTCTCAGAAATGTCATGTTTTGGTTCAATTGGTGACAAGTTTTAAAAATTGCTTGCTCTGACAATATACAGGTATGTTTTCATTAGAAAGTAAAACCAAAACCGAACAAAGTCATACCAAGATCTACCCAAAAGCCACAGTATTTTTTAATCAGAGCAATGACAAGACAGGCAATGTTTGCTCTACAAAGCATTACCTCCCAGGTAATGAATGGAGGCACTCAACCCATGAGGCTGGAGGGGGAGCAGATAACCCCTTTCCAATTTCAGCTGCCACCCCCCAGAGCCAGCCGGCCTGTGCTCCTAGACCAGCTGAGCCACAGCCCAAGGTCTGGGGAAACATCTCGACTGCAACAGCACCAGCAAGCTGCCAGTTTTCTCAGATCCACCATGAGTCACTGCTCCAAATGCTTTGTCAAACCAGAAGCCAAGTTCAACTCAACTCATTCAATCTACTCATTCATCCAATTCACCTCTGGAAGTACAAAGGTAAAATAGTGAATAAGTCTTACAAAAGCCAGAAAATCCATCTGGTTCATATTTAACAGCTTACGTATCTACTCCACTTTCCTTTAACATTTACATAGGAGGGAAAAGCAGATTTGCACATAGATATCTGGTAGAAGCTGTCATCGAGCCCTTCCTTCCTGTTAGTCTTACACTGACATCACAGTGGAACAGCAAATATGATTATGGGAAAAGTTTAGTAAAACTACTAAAATAGTTCTGCTTTTGAAACCAGTAGTTCAAAAACAAAGATAATGAACTACAACGGATCACTAGATTAACACTGTGATGCTGTACAGCACAACAAAGCAATAACCACAACTATAGCTGCAGTAAAAAAAAGGGTTTGAAGTATTTACAAGTCCATAAGACCAGTTCACACCACTTTGGAGATTCCAGCTCTTCCTGCTTTGGATTGCCTTCAAAAAATCAAGATTAGAACAAACTAACATTTATAACTTTATATTTTTTAAAGTCAGGAAGAAAAATCAAATTCCAAAGTCTCCTTCCACCCCTTTTCCTAAGGACCTATGCCAAAGTTGTTTTAAAAGCTTATTAGCAGATAATTTTAAATCTTACTCTGGCCAGGGCATTGTCAGCATAGCATCTCCACAGACAGATTGCTCTGACAGCACCAGATGTCCCCGAGCTTCCAGCACAACATCCCAGTGTTTTCTAGGAAGTGGGAGGCAACGCACTAATTTTGGTAGCCAGCGATGTTTACGACACAGACCAAGGACCAACTGTTTCACACTGACACTGCCAGTTAAACATACAGAAAACAACCCAGATGTGGCTGCTCCTTTCCCATTGAAGAATAAAATCTCTCAGGCAGTTGAGAAGCACAGCCCGAGAGGGCGTGAAGAAGTCAGGGGCTTAGCAGTGCGTTCCCAGCAGGCTGATCCCAAGAGCTCACACAGGCTTCCTCACACCATGGCCATGACACACTACATTAAGTACTTGCTACACTGCTAAAACCACATCTTTGCCCTGAAAAGCCTACATGTTGTCATATGCTGTAGTACAGTTTTGCAAGGTAGGCAGTGACTGAGCTGTGCAAGCAGACAGACAAGACTTCTGAGGTTTTAAATTAAAAATCTTGAAGGCGAGGGGTCCTGGAGCAGAAAGCATGCCAGGCTGCAGTGCCAGAGCCCCGCAGTCAGCAGCCAGCAAGAGGGTGGAGGATGGCCACCTCCTCTTCCTCACCCTACCTCCGACACTCATCACTACATCCTATGAACTCACTAACTATCCTTCTCTCCCTATCACCCCCTTTTCCTTTTGATTTGTACCAGCTTCTGCCACAGCCTGGGGCAAGCTATGAAACACCCTTCTTCCCGGTAACACCTGACCCTCAACAAGTAATTTCACTTTTTCATTCCCTCCCGATTAGGTTGGTGTGAATGCTTCCGAGGTAAGCAGCCAAGAAAAATAAGCTGAAAGCCTTTATGGTTTCTAAGAAACATACTTGGGGCTCTGGGAAGCCCATTAGGTTTCCAGGTAAAAGCTGTTTCTATATATTTAATGCTGTTATGCCTCTCACAGAAACAAAGCGCAGGACAAGGTAACCGTGAGAAGATACATTAATTGTATGAGTAGGATAATGAAGGCAATTCATCTGAAAACACATTACTTTGATACTCACAAATTGGGCCAAAGTAATGGACTATAAAACTACTTAGTATGAACTTTATTGAAATTTATCTAAAATGTGTAGGTCGATATCAAATACACTGCTCGGTAGCAATGACTTGGATATTGTTCATACCTTGTAGCAAATACTTTTATTCTATTAAATACTTGTGAGGAACAGAGCAACAGAAGATTGCTTCCAAAGGCATGTGGAAGTGAGGTGGATTTAGGGGACAAAAGGACAACTGCCAGGACACTCCTGCCACAAGAATGCTCTGATTGTCTGGAACCTGTCCTGTCCTTGTGTCTGTTCAAGCTCTTGCCTCACTGAATTCAAACAAGGTCACAGGTAGTAAACCAAGCCCAGAGCGCGCAAGTGCTTGACTGTTGGCTGCTGGAGCACACACCAGGATCCCCACCACACCTCCAAGAACGGCAGCCTCTCCTGAAGAGGACAAACTATGGAATATGGGCCCAACTGCAGGCCAGCGTAGCACTGGTGTCAGAGTTAGGATGACCCAGCGGACCTGGAAAGAGGCTCTCCACACCACAGGGCTGCCATGCACTGGGCTGGCAGCAGCACACATACTCCAAGCAGGAATTTCAAGGACAAAGCTGCACAGAGAGCACAGCAGAAGAAAGCAAGCGACACTGAATCTGAAGTGCTGGTATATACAGCAAGACACCACCGCACAAGGAGTTGTGGTTGCCCAGCCTGTGGTTTCATAAGCAGCAGGAAAGCTGCTTAAAAGCCAACGTTCATCCTCCTACACCCCTCTAGGAACTCATTCCCATCTTCACATCACACCCCCTCTGTACTGGCACAGCTTTCCCCATGGCTGAGCGATTAACCAGATGGGGAAAGAACTGATTTGGCTGGAGGGAAAGAAATCCATTTTTGCAGGGTGGGCTGAGCTGCCCATCTGGTTCACTGTGCCACCTCAGACACTTCAGTGAGCAGAACAGGCGATGGCTACATCAGCTGGCACCATTGGCAAAGTCCTTCAAGGGGAAACGTGGGGTAAAGCTGGATGCCACAGCCAAGTTGACCCAGCTCCCACTGCAGACAGAGCGTCAAGTAGAGCGGCTGCAGAGAGTGGTAATGCCCTCCCAGCACATCTAGTGATCAGTTACATGAAGACAAGACCTTAAGCCATGCTCACAGCACGTTAACTGTAAACCCTTTAGCTTACTACACTGGTTGTGATAGTGCTCACAAACAGTATAGAGAACAAGTCTGGTGAGGAGCAGCTGAGGGAAATGGGGTTGTTCAGCCTGGAGAAAAGGAGGCTCAGGAGGGACAACCTCACTCTCTACAACTCCCTCACAGAAGGTGGGGGTCAGTCTCTGCTCCCAAGGAACAAGTAACAGGACAAGAGGAAATGGCCTCAAGTTGCAGCAGGGGAGGTTCAGGTTGGACCAAAGGAACAATTTCTTCCCCTTCAGGGTTGTCAAGGGCTGGCCAGGCTGCCTGGGGCAGTGGTAGAGTCCCTGTCCCTGAAGGGGTTTCAAAGATGTGGAGATGTGATGCTGAGGGACATGGGTTAGTGGTGCCCTGGCATTGCTGGACTAACAGTGGGAATAGATTTCATTGGTCTCTTCCAACCAAAACAATTCTGTGATTACTGCCATAGATAATTCAAGAGTAATCAAGTTGCATCATACTAGGGTTTAGTGCTCTTGCAAGGACGTGAGGATAAGGAAAGACCAGGAGTTTAAAGCTGCCACTTCCAGATTTCCCTGTTGCTTCCAGAAACTTCCTAATTCCCAGTCAACAAGGATTGCTCTGCTTGCAGACATGCAAGGACAGTTTGCCCTGTGATGAGATCCCAAGGTCCCAAGATCCCAGCAACAGCTAAAGCTTAAGAGCTTTCTGTTACACCCGAAGCCAACACTACCTCAGGGTAGTGAGGGCAGAGACCTGAGCAGAGAGATGTACTCAACTCCTGATGCTGCAGTTACACACCACGTCAAACGAGCTGGCCTGTCATGAACACGCTGAAGGTGATGTGTGTACAGTGCTCTTTCCAGAAGCCACAACTAGAAATCGTGGTGCTTTCAAACACTGGTCATTTAAGGTTTTGATACCTATTTCCAGAATACTGGCATGCAAATAGCTTCCAGACTTTGGTAAGCATAGGAATGCAACTCTGCAGTTTCTTTGCAACATCCTGAAGGAACTCAAGGAAAAAAAAAAAAAAAAAAAAAAAAAAAGAAAAGCAAAACAGAGGGGTATTTCAACAATGAGCCCTGCACACCAACAGAACCATGGAACGGCCTAGTGCTTGTGGTCCTGTTTTTCCAGGTTGCACTCCCACACACACCTGAAGGCTGTTTCTAGGGCACTACTGAGTTAGGACATTCAAACTTCTCTGTACCCGGAGATCCTGCAGCCCCTGACCTCTGGACCAGAACACATCTCTTTCAGTTACACAACTGCCCACCTCCCATGCTGCAACTTCAGTCCCACCACCCTGTGCTACCTGAAGAGTTTTGGACATGACATCATCTATCACTCTCCAATTTTAACTCTTTTGACAGGCTGCTTTCTAAAACCTTTTAGCTACACTCACCATTCTCTCTTGCTTTTTCTTATAGATGATATTCAAAGAGTGGTCTCACTAGCCCAGTGCAGGGCTAACCTGGGCCAAGCAAAACAGATCACACACTGAACTGGAGTATTATGCTCTCCAGAAAGACTATTTAAAAAGCATGGTACAAGAACATTTAACACCAGGGAGGACATTCTCCTTTTTAACGCCCTTTCTACTACCTACATCGTTGTCCCCCATTTTGTGCCGTCGGCTCTGCCCAGGCACAGCAAAACGTACTTGACTGCATTATTGTGCTGGTCATTTCTTTCTCTCCTATTTCTTTAAGTAGTTGCAGTCATTCTGGCTGTTACTCCTGTCCTCTACCCTACTTGCAGACTGTCTTGGGTATTCTGTGCAATGTCCTGAGAAGAGCCCTTATTCCATCACCCAAGTCACGAGGATGGAACATTGAGGGATTCACAACACAGCAATCCAGCCTCATCTTCCAGTCAGAACATGAGCCAGCTTCCCTGTTCCCAAGGGAATCCTCTTGGGTTTGGTGTGTTACACACATACCTAACAACCTATCCGACAACCAGCAGGGATCTTTAACCCCTGCTGAAGGCAGAAGACAAGACGGCAGATGAAGATCTGCGTGAACTGACTGACGTGCACCCTTAACACAAATCTGAACATTTTTGGTTTCAAAAAGCTTAAGGCACATTTCATATTAAACCCAGCTCACATGCAAGGGTTATAACTATATATAACTAAGAGTATCCAGAAAAAATAGAAGTTTCGTTTTTTCCTCTTTCCCTTCACAGTCTCCAAATGAATTCCACAAATAAAGCAACACTACTTCCAGCAGCTGAAGAGCTGCTAGTCAAGTATGTTTGGTATATGTGATGCTTTTCAAGGAGGATTTAGGTGGGTTTGATTTTATTTAACACCAAGTATACACAACCAAAAACAAAGTCACCCTCTTCTAACATAGCCTTCAACCTTTAATTTTGCTTGCTCAGCTACCCAATCTTCTCCACCATAAATGCCATGAAGATACCAACTCCTTGTGAAATTCTAATAGTAAGGATTTCTAAACTGAAATACAAATACCAACTCGGATATTGCACTGACTATATTCTTTGGTTATCAAGCCATTTCTGTCATTTGAGTATATTCAACTTTGCTACGCATTTTTTTTCCACAGACTGTATTAACCAGCCAAGCGAAAAAATACATTCCGGTTCAGATAAGCCTATTTCTCACCATTCCAGATCCAGCTCTCATAATCTGTTTTTCTCTCTGTTGCTCTTGTGGAGAAGGCCTAGCGAGGCATCTGAAACAGCTCATCAGAAAGCCCTGCACAGCCAGTAACAAGAAAAAAATGCTTCTTTACTTCTCCATTTGTTTAGCCAATCTTTAGACCCTGATACCAACTTAAAAGACACAACCTAATTCGACATCTCTACAAAAATCAGTGAAGCTTCTGACTCCTATTTTCTCTTCTAGATGGGTGCTATCTCTTGCCTGCTCTGACTTGTTACAGAAGCCAGCAGCACGCCACAGAGAGCACAGCACCTCTTCCCCTCCAAGAGCACGGCCCATGCTACGCCATGCACCCTCACATCAAAGCAGGCATGGGGCATACGCCAGATGAAGATGCAAGACACTTGCCAAAGCAGCACATGAGATCTCTGAACAGATTCCTGACCGATGGAGTACCGCAGATTCAAGCCATTTTCTTTTTCATTCCAAAATCAGGAATTTGCTCTGTAACGACAGGTCTTCACACCTTCATTTTGGTCCAGCTATTGCTAAGGGACGGAAGGCACGCTCTGCGCAAGCAAGCGGATTTGTCATGCTGTTCTGGGACAGAATCACAGAATCGTTAAGGTTGGAGAAGACCTCCCAAATCATCAAGTCCAGCCACCTACCTAACATTATCACAACCACTAAACCATGTCCTGAAGTGCCACATCTACACATTTTTTGAACACCTCCAGGGATGGTGACTCTCCTCCCTGGGCAGCCTGTTCCACTGTTCCAGTATAGAATATTTTTTTTAATCCTTCCAGGTAGTTGTAGAGAGCAAGGTCTCCCCTGAGCCTCTTCTCCAGACTAAACAACTCCAGGTCCCCCAGCTGCTCCTCATAAGGCATGTTCTCCAGACCTCTCACCAGCTTTGTTGCCCTTCTCTGGATGACAGCAGAGACTTCAAAACTACAAATAAATCGGTGGGTTTTTTTATTCCCTCCAAGACACCACTACTAACAATTGTCTCTTGCCTTCAATTGCATACCTGTTAGGGTCTGATCTTTTTCTTTTTACCAGGATTATTTTGCCTCAAAGGAGCTAGAGAGATGCATGGCAAGCCAAGTCACAGGCTTGGACAGACAATTAGTGACTTATTTATGTCACAGTAAGGCTCCAGTTCATGGATGACATCCTAAAAGAATGCAAGGACCAAACTCATGTTTATAACCAATTTAACTGTCCAGATGGATATTCCCAGTATGTCCCAACAAGCATCCAATTTATTTCTGCAGTTTTCAGTTTCCAAAACTCAAGCAGGATTTCAACCAATAGGTTATCAGGACACGACTTTAAAGGACACGTGCTTTTTCCAAAAAATAGAGAAACTCCTGTAGAACTAAGATTAACATTTTAGCTGCAAAACTTTTTATCTGGGAAAGGGTGAGGAGATGTCATGAACAGTGAGCTATTACTATTAATAATAAATCCACTCATTCTGTCTTCACAATGATGTCAGGGCATTTTAGGCTGAAGACCTGCAATACTAATACCACAGAAGAGAACATCCAAAATCAGAACAAGTATTCACTAGATTTTTATGCACTGTATTTTAGCTGTGTGCTCTTTGGATCAGGACTGTGACACTCTGGCCTTGCCAAAGGGCAACACACTTTCATTTTAAGCAAAAAGCAGTGATATTAACTTCAAACTCTCAAATCCCAGCCCTCTCACAGCCATGTATCTCATACTTAAGTGTACACAGACAGCTCTTTCAAACAAGAGGACCCAGCCTGAGGAGGGTATAGTACAGCCCAGGTCAGACTTGTACATCTGCTGAACCACTTCAACTACTGAGAGCCCTTCCAACCTCACAGTGTCTCTTCCCACCCTTGAGGCAGAAAAAAATGTGTAAAGCTCCCCTAAAATCATTAGGGAAGAACTGCTTATTGCCACTTTCAGAACCACAGTATGCACTTCAGACCCTAGGGATACAAAGTCAATGAAGATATAATAACTAGGCTGTGGCTACAGAGCCCGGCTCTTCGAACCCCAAACTACACTAGCACAGGTTCCAATTACCAACTTTAAGTTAGCAATGAATGCAAGATGGGACAGCCTTTTAACAAATTAATTTTTGCCAAAAGTAGTCCTGAAATAAGAAAAAAAGGTTTTTTATAAATTAGCTACTGTATCTGTTGGCACAAAAATTTGACAGTGCTGCAAAAGCAATTCTTGCTTAGCTTGCAAAAAAATAAAAACAAAACAAAACAGAAAAGAAAAAAAAACAAACAAAACCCTGATGGCTGGCAACAAAAGGAAAATAAAACCTGGGTATTTTTGTTCTGATCTTCAGTGCTCAAACTGCAATAAAAAGTGTCATTTAAGCTAGAGTGTCAGAAATAACCAGAATCTGACCCCACCCAAGCTACATTTTCATTCCTAAATTGGTATGTTGTTATGCAATACCCTTCCATGCTTTTAGCTGACCACATCTTCTGTATCTAGACCCTCATTAACAATTTTAAACCAGTCAGAAATACACAAATATTAGAGCTGTTGGAGCTGACATTCTGAAAAACAGTTAGATTGCTGTAATTAGAGGTTTGATGAGACAATTTGCTTAAACATGGAGGAAATGGACAGTCTTGTATTAACAGAGACTGAACACCTTATTCTCTCCCAATCGCATGCCCAGTCCTGCAGCAACTAAAAACTAAGTAAAAGTTAGAATTCCTTTTTCACTTTGATTCAGGAACACTCCATCAGCCTTACATAAAAATTACAAAGCAATTACTTTTTTTTCCAAAAGTAAAAAAAAGAAAAAAAAAAGAAACCCACAAGTGACAAGGGCAAGAATTTCACTTGACGTCCACAGCAACTTTCAGCAACACCTCTTAGTTACAAACAAAGAATTAAGTTTCATGGGAAGAGTTGCACCATCACTGTGTGCCCCCAGACAACTCTCAACTTGCAGCTCCACCAACACATGCTGGACGTTAAGGAGGAAAGGAAAAAAATAATTAAAATAATAATAATTTTTTTTTTTAAAAAAATCACAAAAACAAACCCCAGGAAGAAAAGTAAACATAAATCTAAGTGTTGTTTGGATGAGTTAAGCTTCTTTTAAATGACTGCAATTATCAGGAAGAATATGTAAGGTAGGATGCTCTAACATATGCCATCTCCTCTCCTGCAAACTGTCAATAAGGCTGCAGACACAGAGAGACCGGGGGGCACTGACTGACAACTGACAGAAATTTCACAGCTTCTCCACCAAAGCAAGTCATAACAAAAACACCCCGGTGAGATGAATTTTTGGGTGCTTATCAGAGTTGCCTGCAAAGCCATAACCACCTTCCATCAAGTACGAACACTCAGAGGGTGCCCAGTGGTGCAGAAGAATCAGAGCTAACAACAATCCACCCGGACAGGAACCCTCCGCAGTCACTCCCTTAGCACACAGATGACCAATTAATGCAACTTTTGTTTTAATAAATAAATTATAAATAATCAAAATGGCACTGACCCACCCACATTTCATAAAACCAATAGGAAGGAACTGGAAGTTTTAAGAGGGAGGTGTCATCGCTTGGCTGTGCTTGCTTGAAAAAGAAAGGAAAAAAAAAAGTGTGTGTGTGTTTTAAGCTAGTAACACAGCCAGTGGCTGAGAGGAATCCAACTTGTATCTGATTAAAGACACATTTTCTCTCTCCGCCCCTTCGCCTCACCCCCAGGAACAGGAAATAAGACAAAGCTACCGAACAAAAAACAGCTGAGCTAAGAAATCCTGCTGAATTGGCTCTGCACCAGCGCTTTGCCTCCGGTGCTGCTGAGCACTGCGTCTTTCACTGATAACCATTGACTTTTCCCTAGGCCCACGATAGTATTCTGTTAAACAATCAAATTGTCTTAAATTCCTGCAAACTACAAAAAACTGCTTAAAACACCTGATGTTGAATTACTGATGCATACAGACCAGAAAATTATTTTTTTTTCTTCAGGTTATAAGCTTTTAACTATGCACAACTAATTTGCATTATTCTGTTTTGCTACAACTAAACCTTCTAGGGTTTGGGATTTTTATTATTATTATTAGTTACTGTTTATTGCATTTTATGTCATGATTTTTTTCTCCCTAACCCCAGCTAAAGAGGAGAGGAAAAAAAAAGCCACACACAAAAACCCCACAACAACCACCACAATCATATTCAACACTTCACTGTGCAAGTACAAACCAAGAAGAGTATCATGATTAAGGACTCCACCAGCAGTGAAGCACTGTGGAGTAGCAAACCAGGGAGGGCTACGCTCACTTGGCTAAAAGCCTTCCCCACATCTCCACTTTCAGGATGGGTTGTTTAATGTTAGGAAATGTGTTTCCAGCAGTAACAGCAGTGGCTTGTAATTAAACACATCTTCCCAAAAATGGAAGTGGCAGTAGCTATAAAGCCATGCTTTGTACAGAAAGTTAAACTACTCCAGAGCTTTTCATGCATCCAAACAAGACCCTTGCTTTTTACAACCTCAAAAAATATGTCCTGCCTTTCATTTTGCTTGTACCTTGTATGAAGCCTTTGAACTCTTGAGCAGGTTCCTAAACTTAAAAGGAGTTAAATCACTGAACTGAGGCTACTGAACACAATGGAGAGACAGAGCGTGTACCTGCAGATGAGCCCGCCAGTATCCAACGCGGAGCAGTGCTCCTGCCAGCACTGGTACTGGCCAGGAGAGCCACTGGACAAATCTGCAGAACAGAAGTCAGCCCAGGCTCAAACTCCTGGCTCAGGAAGCTCCCACACTGCAGGAGCTTGGCACAGCACCTTAGAGAAGCAAAGCTGCTCAACGGCCCTTTTCTCATGGATTTACTGGTTGGTTTATTGCTTGCCTCTTGCCTTCCCCTTTAGGGATGGTTTTATACGCTGCCATCACCCAAGAAAAAAGTGGGTGAGAATACAAGGAAGGGAAGTCCAATGATTGTGGAGGTCAATAAAAATGAAGACAGCAAGGGTCAAGAGTTATGATCAGGGAACCAGAGGGGAACACCAGACAGACACTGTCCAAAAGCATCCATCACTCCTCAAAGGCATCAAAAGAGCCAAGCATACTACCCAACAGAGTGGCAAGCAGTAGGAATTAAAAAACCCCCAGAGTTCCCATCTTATTCCCTCTTGGTGTTGTTAAGAGCCAGACAGGCCAAGACCAGGCTATGGGCTTGTCATTTAGGGCCTCAGGCAAGGGCCAGACTACTAAAAAGCTAATGGAAGCAAAACAATCAAAACCTCATGATGAGGTCAGGGGAGATAGGACACTAGCTGGATGGACCTCTCAGCTACAGTAATCAGATCACAAAGTCCCCTGCACACAATTTCAAGTTCATTGTTCAACTTCTCACCCTTTAAATGAATAAATAATTTAAGTTTTAGGATGCTGAGACTCTGAAACACCTCGACATCAGGCAGAACTTTCTGGTTAATTGTATGTGAAGTGTATACAAGACTTGTCACCTGCACACATGTCCAGTCAGTCATGAATTATCCAAGACCATGAGCAACTCTTTGACATCGAGCAACAAGATTCCCTAGGTCTTTAAGTCATGCTGAAGGAAATCAGTTTTACAAGTATAGATTAGAAGGACATACTTGTAAGAAAGGGAATAAAAAAAACCCAGGCAGCTTGTACATCTTGATTAGCTGTGCTCACACACAGGAACAGCCGCTTGCACCTTCTTGCTCGTCAGCACACCACCAGTTCTGTCCTCTGCTATTCAACAACGCTGCTTCTGAATTTGTGCTTCCAGTCAATTAAAAAAGCCATTTACCCATCTATGGCTCCAGCTGAAGATCTCAAGAGCACTTTGCTAAGATGAATACTGACCTGCTTGGTGGTACACAGTTTAAACGCTGTTTCATGGGCATACAGCCCAGCCTTGTTTACATGAAAAATTAAACTCACCCTCTTGGCTATGTCAAGCTACAGAGCTAGTGCAGCCCTTGTGCAGACCATTTATTTAAGTGGATCTTCTGTGCCAAGTTTGTATCACCCAGAAAAAGATATGGAAAGAACAATCTCCCCCTCAGAGCCTTAGATCTGCACGGGTAACTCCTACAAAAGTACCCAGAATAAAACAGTGAATGAAAACTCTCTGAAACCTTGGGGCAGAGGAAAAGGGAGGAGGGAAAAAAACACCACACATGCCATCAAGGCCACAAGTTTCTGATAAAATTAATTCTTAATGACTTTCTATTAATTGAAAAGAAGCAAATTTAGTATTTACATAAATGCCCTCTCAATCTTGTGTTGAGCAACAGCAGTGTCTGGAACTAGGCTCATTTCCTTCAGTTAATCTCCAGGGGAAAAAAAAAAAAAAAAAAAAAACACCAACCAAACAAACAAACAAAAAAACACCACCCACACAACACACTTTTCCTCCCGATTCTTCATCTGCTATCCACAAGCTCACTAGTTTCAGTTAAAATGTAGTGCTTGAAGGCCTCTCCCGAACAAGATGATTACAGCCTCTTCCACCCTAACTTCCACTAACATCTCAATCATTCCCCAACACGATGCTCCACACAAATTCTTCTCAAGTCTGTAAAGTCATACACATACCTGTTCCACAGCAGGGCACAGAGAACTTAGAAAACTGAGTGTTGGTTGGCAAAAAGGCACACCACGAGCACAAGTTGGATCTTGCCTCATCAGCAGTAAAATCCTGCTGGCCCCACTGCTGCTAGTTCCTTGGCTTACCTGCTCTCAGCCCTCTCACTGCCTTGGGACCACTGCAGGAGTTTACCTCCCTCCTAAGTTGCAATGAACATCAACAGTCCTCCCTCGTTCTGTCATTCACAATATTAAAACAGATCTACTGGGGAAACAACTAGCATCCAGCTTGGTTTCATGTTCTCAGCACTGCTTCACGCTCTACCTCAGTAACTGTCACCCTTTTAACTATAGCTGGCCTCCCACTTGCTTCTTCCATCCACAGGTGCATGAACCTAAAGCAAAGCCTTTCTACAGAAATTCTCCAGAGTCTAAATAAGCAATCAAATAGCTGACTTGTAAGTTAGGGAAACAAACTCTTAACAGCAGGGAATGTCAAGAGACTGGGGGAGAACTTCCCTTTGTGAATTAAGTTTGTTTAGATCTGCGTATTTAATAATCTATATCATGGAGGAGAAAAAAGGTTACTCCTCCAATTCTACCAGAGCTGTTCATAAACACATGTCAAAGGACAGGCAGATCTTTTCCCTACTACATCTAGGATAAACAAAAACATGTAAACATGTTTAGAGAAAAGCTATCTGTCTCCTTAAACACAACAGTCAGGTGAAATTTGTGTTTTATTTAGGTATCAGATTTGCCAATAGAAAAGTCCAGGCTAACCCACTGCACACCAGGAACCAGAGTTAACACCCATTCTCACCCTGATTGGAAGATAACAAGCATTGGTCACTCATAGAAAGGTCCAACTTAAAGCTGCAGTGACTGCACTCCTCCTTGACCTCAATCTCTTTGTCCCCAGTTCTGCTTTGCAGCACTGCATATCACTCTCACTGCTCGTCTTTTTCAGCGCAGCTCCCCCAGTAAGGGTGCTGGGATACAATTTTGTGGGTAGGCTCTATTTTAAGTCTCATATGCTGGATTAAAATAGTATGGAGTTAAAAGTAGTAATTATCAAACATCTGCACTTGCTCTAAAGCTGCAACTCTGTTTAACCAAGGCATGAGCTATAAACTCACTGAATAGAGCTATTCCAGATTAGCTATAAAACTAAATTAGGGTGAATTCCCCAAGTAGTAAAGGATCCAAATCTTCAAGGTTATACACATTAAAGTTCCATGGCACAAGAACTTGAGCAATTTCCAGTTAAGGCACAACAGTAGAAAAAAACCACAGGCATTGGGGCCAGCAGGTTGAGGCAGGAGATCCTGCTCCTCTGCTCTGGAGAGACCCCCCTGCAGTGCTGGGGCCAGCTCTGGAGTCCTCAGCACAGGAGGGACAGGGACCTGTTGGAATGAGGCTAGAGGAGCCCCAGCAATGCTGGGAGGGCTGGAACCCCTCTGCTGGGAGGCCAGGCTGGGAGAGTTGGGGGTGTTCAGTTTGCAGAAGAGAAGGCTCCAGAGAGACCTTCTTGGGGCCTTTCAGGGCTTCAAGGGGCCTGTCAGAAAGATGGGAACAGACTTTTGAGCAGAGCCTGTTGGGACAGGACAAGGGATAATGGTTTGAAAACATAAAGGGAGATTTAGACTGGAGGGAAGGAAGACGACATTTTTGACACTGAGGGCAGTGAGACCCTGGCCCAGGTTGCCGAGAGAGAGGTGGTCAATACTCCATCCCTGGAACCATTCCAGGTGAGGTTGGCCAGGACTCTGAGCAACCTGCTCTAGTTGCAGATGTCCCTGCTCACTTCAGGTGGGTTGGGAATAGATGACCTTGAAATACAGCAAGTCCTTTAGCAGAACTATGACGGCCACATAGGTGCTCTCTCCCGATGAGCTTTACTACCCACCTACAGCAAGCACACTGGTTTTGCCACAAAATATTTAACTAATATTCTGCATAAGAAACGTAATTTAGAAATCAAATAGTAACAGTAGATAATTATAAGGCAGGCCTGAAGCCCCACTAAAGTGTATTTACAGCTCAAATATTTCTACTAGTGTGGATTCCTTTGCAAGATCAGCTTCTCAATCTTACAGCTTCAGTAGGAAGATATTCATGTTGCTGAAAAACACCCACAAATTACTTTTCTATTCCATGTTTCAGTTAACTTTATCAGACCAATGAAAGCTCTACCAAGAGGCTGCACATGAACGCCTGCTATTACCCATGTCAGCACAGAAATGCCGACGTTTCACAAGGCTGGAAAGTTTACTGGGAGTTAATATTTGCACCGGTATTTGAAATCATCAGTTTAGGCACAGGATTTCTAATCTCTGCCCACTGTGCTCCCCCCTGCCACCTTGCGTAAACTTTTAATCTCTGATGCAGAGGCCTATTATTAGAGCTGCTAAAAAAAACAAAACAAAACAAAACAAACACAACACACAAAGACTTTCAGGCACGTTGTTTATTACGGAAAAGGTTAGGGCAAAGCCTTTTTAAAACAAAAGCCAACAAACCTTTGGCCATTTCTCCTGAGAAAAGTAACAAAAAAAAAAAAAAAAAAACACACAACAAACCAACCAACCTTACTAAATACTTCATGTGGCCTTAGCACCCCAAGACAGACCAAAGGGTACCTAAAAGACCACACGTTGTAAAATAAGCTGTGCTTTCACCTTCATTTAAACACAAACCTGCCTACAAACCAACCCAGGAGCTGAGAAAAAAATACTCCCACAGCCTTCCACTGGGCTTGGAAGTATGGGAAGGCTGGTGTAGCCAGGACTGAGGATGAGCATCAGCACAAGAGTGCAGCTGACAGAACCTCTCCCACCTCCTCCGCTTCCCCACTCAGAGTGCAGGAAAAAAGCAGGAAACAAGTAATGCCAGCACCAAGAATGCCTTCTGCACAACCCCCATCTCAAAAATAAATAAATAAATACAAAACCAAACAACGAAAGACAAAGGGGGGGAAAGAAAGGAGGTGGGTGCCCAGCAATGAGCTCCCAGACTAGTTCAATACAGATAACCCAGACTAGTTCAATACAGATAACCCAGACTAGTTCAATACAGATAACCCAGACGTGCCTTGAGTCATAACTCTGAAATGTGGAACGAGGGCAGGGTCACGGAGACTCCCACCCCAGACTGCATGGGTGTGAACTATCGATCTCCCTCACCAGTAGGCACCAGTTGCCTCCTGGGCAGGGCAGGCAGGCCAAGGGCAGAGGGGCCGGGAGCACGCCTCGATCACACCCAATTCTTCGCTGAACGGAACTGTGCTGCACACCGGCATGTAAGCTTCCAGCCGGAAACAGTCTACCTGCCTTGAACCTGCACAACCAATGAATCGAAACCGGCCAGTACTGTACGGCCACAGGCAGCAGGGACGAGGGTCATGCATAAACCAGTGCCTGGGAGGTAATAGCTCTCCCTGCTTTTTGGCTGTAAAAAAAGTAGCACAAAACTTCTTGCCGGCAAAGGAGAAGCACTCGCCCTGCTGCACGCTAGCGGATTAGAGGTGGGTGTCAGAAAGCCATAGCCAAGATAAAGCCAGGGAGATGTTCCCAGAGAGGAGAAGCTGAGCTGGAGTTTGTGTGTTGAATCAGAAACACCAACTTAGGCGAGAGGGAGAATGCTCGCTTTGGCTGCGCCGCCGAGACACGCGGGGAGGTGGGAGGAGGAAGAAGAGGAGAAAGAACTGGAGAAGCACGCAGGGGTCAGGACCAACTCCGTGTCCCTCGGGCCCACGTCCGGAGAGCGGCGCCGGGGCGGCCCCGGCTGCACTGGGAGGAGCCTCTCTGCACGGCTCCGCCGCTACCGAAACTTCTCCAGGAACCGGGCTAGTTTGGCACTTTTTTTCCGAGAAAACAACCTTCATCAACCCACAGCACCGCGCCTCCAAGCCTCCTTTCCGACCCCCGGCCCAGTGCGGCCTCCGAGCGCGGCCGGCCCGAGGCCCACGCCCCGGCGGCGGCGGCGCGGCCCGCTCCGCTCTCCCCGCCTCCGCTCCCAGAGAACCGGCGGCCGGCAGGGCCCAAGCCGCCTCCCCGGCGCAAAACTTTCCAAGTGAGAGAAAAAACGGGCGGCGGTACCGCGCCCGAACACCCTCCGCAAACTTTACCGGGGAGCAGGAAAACCGACTCACCGCCGCCTTCTCGCTTCCCTCCGGCCGCTTTGTCTCTCGCTCCCTCCCGACACCGCTCCCGTCCCGCTGAGGAAATCGGCTCTTCCGGGCGCCTCCCCGCCCGCGTTCCCCGGCCCGGCCCGGCCGCTCTTCCCGGCACCGCCCGCCGCGCCGCCCCCGCGCCCTTCCCAGCACCGCCCGCCGGCAGGTGAGGGCGCCCGGGGCGTCGCTCGGGGCTCTGTCCCGCCCTCACCTGCCGGCAAACCGGCTTCAGCCCCTTCCTGAGAGACCGTGTGTCCCTCAGGCGAAAAGGAGAGGCCCCCACACAGCGTTCTCTTGGCCCACCTCATTTTTCGAGATAGGATCAAAAATATTCAGCTCAAAACCTGGCTTTGTCTTGGCCATGTGCAAGGTCCTGCCCCTGGGTCGGGGCAGCCCCCGCTATCAGCGCAGGCTGGGGGTGAAGGGATGGAGAGAGCCCTGCGGAGAAGGACTTGGGGGTGCTGGGGGGGAGAAGCTGGAGCTGAGCTGGCCCCGTGCGCTCACAGCCCAGGAGCCAATG
>JANHGN010013460.1:0-16804 GCA_024605025.1 Megaceryle maxima
AGAAAAAAAAAAAATAAACATAACAAAAATAAAAAAAAAAAAAAAAAAATAAAATCAAATTATAAAAAAAAAAAAAAAAAAAAAAAAAAAAAAAAAAAAAAAAAAAAAGGTGTGTTAGAGTATTTTTTTAATACTGATTATGTCATTACCAGAGAAGCCCAGGAAATAATGATAGCTCCTTAAATTAGGAAAAAACAGAAGACAAAATTTCACTTCATTGTAGAGGAGTGGCTTACCAATTATTTTTTTTTTTTTATTTTAAATGTTTCAGCTTAGCCATCAAACTGTCTGTACTCAATTGCAAAGTGGCCTATCAAAATGTCAAAAGCATAAAGCACTACTCAGCTTAGCAAAAAAACAGTCCATAAAACATGCAAACCAGAACTTTGAATTTTGTAATTGCTGGTTAATGCAATGTTTATTGAAGGTAATACAATGGTTTTAAATGGTGAGAAATTTTTGCTTGTTTTCATCCCACAGACTCACAAGTACTTGGAAGTCAGGAAATTAAGAAGTCATTGGAGAACACCAGAGCCAGTAGACATACAATATTGTCACTCAGAGAAAGTAGCATTGACAGGACTGATATGGGAGATCCCAGAACAGCATTATAAATATTTCGATACAAAAACAGACTCAAGATTAAAGCAAGCAAACAAAACCTCCCTAATGAATAACCACACAGAAAAACAGGCATTGAATCTGCACCTGACCATTTTGGGAGATGTTTAAAATAAGACCAAGATCTAATTTACCTTCAGTTCTGCCAAAACAAAATCCAAACAACTAAGATATGGAAAAAGTGAAATTACTTTTTTATCAATAGTAGAGAAGTATAGCTAGCCTCCATCTACCAGTGAAAAGCCTGAACAATAAAATGATGTGAAGGCTAGAATAAAATAAATTCTATGTATGTAATTGAAGTGCAAATGTTATTACTACTTGGAGCCACAAATCATTGTAAAATAACAGAAAAGGCATGCCTTTTGAATAAATGAAGACAAATAAATACTTGATTTGAATAAAATGAAATACAATATTCGCCACCATTGAGTACATGCAGCTGGAAAGAATGTAATTATTTCTTTATCATAATAAATTACCTTTCCAGCAGATATTTACAGGTTTGTTCATATACATGAAAGAGTGAACAACAACAAAAAAAGCTGTAGTGCACAGAAATTCCATAAACTGAAGCAATGGAGACTACAATAATACAAGAAAGTGCATCCGCCTTAACTGACTAACTGTAGTATTTGCAAAATATCACCTTCATGAATGAGTCTTTCTCCAAAGTCCAAGTTCCCAAGTCTTTCTCATTGCAACTGCTCTCAATCCACTCATTGTCCAGGCTCTATCTGTGTTTAGGATTGCCCCGACCCAGGCGCAGGACCTTGCACTTGAACTTGTTCAACTTCAGGAGGTTGGCATGAGCCCACCTCTCCAGCCTGTCAAGGTCGCCCTGAATGACATCCCTTCCCTCTAGCGTGTCGACTGCACCACACAGCTTGGTGTTGTCAGCAAACTTGCTGAGGGTGCACTCGATCCCACTGTATATGTCACAGATAACAGTTTATTTAGTATTTTCCAAAACCAGCTATTCTTTCACCTTTTTGCCAGGAGTTCTAGGTAACTTCATCTACTTATGATCATATTACATTATGTTGGATGAGTACACTTCAAATATGTTATTCTTAGGTAAATATATATTTTATTTGTAACTGCTTTTTAAGCAATGGTGCATTACAGATCAAATCTACTTCATAGACTCTGTGGAAATATTATATTTGTTACTATGATGTGCCTATAAATTTCAGTTTGACAAACGAATATCACTTTGGTACTCCCCTTTGAAAGTCTTATACATAAATGGACTAACTAATCCAGCAGGTCTGCTTTCTACAGAAACAGAGACTGAATTCAAGAGCCACTTTAGAAGATAATATGAAAATGATTCACTAAAAGGGAAAGCTGTAATGGGTAAAGTGCTATTCTCATCCAAATAAAAACAAAAACACTGTGCAGAAAACTGTACTTCAAGAATAAACACAAACTAATTTCCACAGAGGGGGAAAGACTACTGACTAATTAATTACTAAAAGGAAGAAGAGTTAACCTTTCAGAAGCAATGGAGGCTTTGTGGTGCCAGGCATAGTCCAGGGTACAATTTAAGTCCCAAGGATACATGCCTTTGAGACCTCACACAGGCTGTTAGTCAGAGTCAAACAGGTCCAGAAATGGTGTGCTGAAGTACTTTTGGAAAGCAGGATCAGAACTACAGCTCAGAAGGGATGGTGCTACATATGACTCTTCATCACAGGATACCAGCAAATTTGTTTCAAACTGATGGAATTGAAACCACAGTGTGCAAAAATTTTCCTATCATCTGTAGATGATAAAAGACAGCTCATATGTCAATAGCAAAAATACTTAGTATTTATATGTGCTTTATTTAAAAGTAAAAGGTTAAGAAAATCCTGGAAGACAGTAACATATTTTTTTCATCTTTATAGGCCACTTACAATACTTGGCTATCTGACAAGAATTTTTGTAAGAGAAATAAAAGTTGTAAAACAATTCACAATTGACATCTAAATGGGAAGCCACAAGCAAAATATGTAGGCTAATATTTTTATGATCTAGGTTTCTGTGTTGTATGTTTAACCTTGTAAATGAATAAAAAAATAATTTATTTAAAGAAAGCATATTATACTTCCAATGAATGCTTTCATCTGTACAGAAGATGATTTTATTAGTTATATTGTTTTCATTATTTTTCTACTACAATACTTGACTCAAATTTTGCATGTAAACCAACTTCTGAATGACACTTTTTGTCCTTTTTATTAATTTTTCTAATTTTCAACTGATTACAAATCCTGTTAATTACATTTGTCTAATGTTACTGAGTAGACAATGTAAACTGTTTACCTTCTCAGAAAATTAACTGAATTACAGCATCTGTTTCACTGAAAATAATTACTGTTTTCAATAGAGACAAAACATGCAGAAAATACAAAATGATGAATGCAGCATATTTATGATACAGCAGTGTACTTACTTAGCAAAATATTACAAAAAGATTTACTTTTTCCTCCTGAATTAATTGTCTAAATGAAGTTATATTTCATTCTAAGAACTTCATTAATTTTGGTAATTATTTCCTTTACTGAATACCTTCAATATTTTTATTTGATTCTGAATGTTCAGTAGTGCTTGGTACTTTAACGTCACATTAGTAATAAATCTTAAAGGCCAACTATGAACTAGAAACAGTTAAGACCCTTGAATGCATAGACCATAGAGCTCAACATTATCTTGTATTAGTTATGCTCAGCTAAACATACCCACACTGTGATTGTGTTACTTTGACAGCTCCCAACATCAAGCCTAGTGAAGATAATTAAAAAACTGCCACGGTAAATGACGAGCCCTTAGCTTCGTCCTCTACCACAGTGGACATTTGTAGAACAAATCTGTCTCATCCCTCAGATAGTAGTATGAAAAGAAGAAAGGCATATTAAAAAATGATTGGAATTTATTAGAGGGTGTGGAGAAGAAAAAATGATAGGGAAAGCTGCTTCATTTTTTATATCTGAGATTACCGTCAACAGCACATTTTTTGATCATTATAGAAAGTTTCACAAGCCCCATGGTGTTAAGAAAACTCATGAGTGACCAGTACTGTGCAAAATGTAGCAAATAATAATGTTTTCCTTTGAATAAGTGATTTGAAGACTCTAAGACACTGGACTACCAAAATACAAATTTCCATAATCTTTTTTATGTGTTTCTCATATGAACTAAACATCACTGTTTCCAAATTCTATTGCTAGAAGCCAACAGATTCTGAATACCCACAAATTACTTTTATATGTAACCAGGAATATACATTCTTAAACCATGAATGGTGAATAATACTATTTAACCATGAATATTCATGGTTAGTGTGGAATTAGCTATGGAAATAAACACCATATCAACCCACTTGCTGTGATGATTCTAGTATTGCAAGATGCTGAAGAAGAATCAAGAGCGTATTACAGGTTTTATACATAAAGTACTCTTTCAGACCTGAGAGATGCTGTTTCAGAGAGATTAATCACTCCTTTTTCAAGTCTGAAGAGAGGATGGCCTGTACCCTCCTCCTCCTATCATCTTCTCATCACAATTTTCCTCTTTACCAGAAAGTAAAAGACATGTTCATCTTTCTTTCAGGTAAGAAAATATACAAAAATTCACTAAGGTAACTCGAGGAGGGGAAAAACCCAACAGTTTGACCTACTGCCCAGAACCATTTTTCAGGTTTCTTGATTGTCTTCACCTCCTGCTCCTATAGCTTAGGCCTCTCTTTCCAATTGTGGTAGGTTAATCTTGGGTAAGGGACAAACTCCCACTTAGCCACTCTTATGCTCCTCTTTATCAGCTTACCAGGGTGAGAAACTGAGATGAGAAAGCTCATGGATCAAGATAAAGACAGGGAAACCTGTTTAAACACTTCCCTATTTTCTCCTATTTGCCAAAATATACGCAGATGTGAGTTTCAGCTTATCTTGTATCTGATTATTAGAGATCAGAATCAATTACCATAATGGGCAAAACAGGCTTGACCTGGTGAAAATTAATTTAATGTACTATGAATTAAAATAGATGTGGGTAGTGTGAAACAAAATCAAATGTTAAAAAAAACCCCACCTTTCTTCTCCTCTCTCCCAAACATTTCACTCCTTCACTCCTGACTCTTCCATCCCATCTGAATGGTGCAGGGGAGAGTTTATGGGGTTATATGGTCAGGACTTGAAGTCTCTTTTTTGCTCTTTCCCTCTCATATGTATCCCTGCTCCATCGTGGGTTCTCCCTTGAACATTTTGGTGCTTTAACTCCACTACCATATTCAGACATAGGCCAGAATGACACACTGTAGTTACAATGTCAAACTACCGAAATCTGAAAGATGCAAAAGGATGTAATCCTGCTCCCAAAGCATGCTCCTTTCTCTCCTGTACACTTCCTGATGATGCCCCACATAAATTTCTTTATACCTATTTGATGTTAGAGTACAGTTCCAGATACAATCTCTCTCTCAAGTACTCTTAAGGTATTTAGAAAATGCAGTATGAAGCAGTTTTGGCCAAAATGTGTTACATTCTACACAACAACAGAAAAATCATTGAAGTAAACCAACGTATTACATACTACCCTATGCTCTTTTTTTTTTTTTTTTTTTTTTTTTTTTTACTGTGGTGTTAGCCTATAGCATTTAAAATTCTGCAAATTTCTTTCCTTCAGTTGCTACAAATTTTAACAAAAGGGCTTCAGTAATATTTTTCATGTTGCTACTGGGATGAAAGTAAATACTCATCTGCTTTTTTCCACATGGAATAAAAAGGGTTACTTTAATCATTCATAGGTGGTGAGAGCCCAGTGATTGCTTCCTACCTGTCATGAGAAAGAAAGGAAATATGTATGTAATTACTCTATATACTCTGTATATGTTTGTTCACCACAGTATGCTACAGTAATATATTTCATTTTTAAAAGCTTACATTTTTGAAGCTAATGTTTGTCTTCTCTGAACAATTTTTCCATATAGTCAACCTTGCTACATCCAAAATGAAATTATTTTTCCTCAAGTCAATCTGTTTTGCCTGGATGGCAAATGTTAAGGGACCTCCCGTGTTTTATCTTGACCCACAGATGTTTCCATCATCTTTTCTCCCCTCATCCTGTTGAGGAGAGGTACTCAGAGAGGGGCTGGGTGGGTGTCTGGCAGTCAGCCACGGTCAACCCACCACATTGTTAAACAACTGTAACTGGCAAACAGTAGAGACTAATGACAGTAATAAGATAATTACTTGGTCTGTGAGATACAAACACACAGTCTATATCTCAGTACATGTATGTGAGAATTTCTATTGTGAAAAACATTGAGAAGACTTGGAACTCAACTCTGAAAAGCACTGCTTTGAAAGCAGCTCTAGGCTAGTGTGAAGCATTATCCAGAAGGTACGGTATTGGAGCTGTGAAGAAGGAAGTTTTTGTAGGAATTATTGTTCCACTGTAACAGTGCTGCTGCAGCCACTGATCATATGCTCTAGTGACTAAGTGTGATTGTAAATTCTAATAAATCAATCAGGATTCGAGAGACAAAATTATTAAAGGACTGAAATATATTCTTCAAAGAGACAGAGACTTAAGAAAAACAGTCAGGATCCTTGTGGCACCATTTAGCGGCCACTTCTGATGAAGTATAAAAGTGGGAAAAAGAAAGCTACATGTCCCTACCACCAGAAATGTGTTCTTCATTTAAAGGTTTCACTGTGTGAATATTACTACTCAGACATATTTTAATAGACATTTTAGAAAATGGAAGCAAGCTCTGGACAACCAGTTATCTCACTCTGCAGATGATCTAGAATTATGTCACCAGTGGTCTGTCCTACATATCCTAGTATTTGCTTTATGGTGATTTAAGTGATATCAATTATTGAATATACTAATGGGTGATGATTAGAGAGAGCATAAAGATACCCATCTATCACTTCCTTTAGAATTATTTTTTCCCCAGACTTCACTGGATACTCAAACTATACTGTCAGACATTAATTTTCCCTTTCTATGCAGCTCCTACAAACCAGTTACGAATTGTCAACTCCACCATAAAAGTTGAGAAGAATCTAAAAACAACTAAAGATTATAACAATATTGCTTTTATCAGAATATTCTTGAAATATTTATTTTAGCAAATAAGTAAAGCCTAGTTCTTAACAAGTCACAGAAGCTACTACTTTGTGGGTTTTTGGTGGGTTGTTGGTTTGGTTTTTTGCAAGGCAATTTACACACACCTAGTCCTGAAGGTGATTCAAATCAGCATTACATCCTCAATGTACATTATTATTATATAATGCAAGGCACTAAAATATTATGGCAATGCAAAAAATAACAAATTTGAAGTGAGAGCTAACACATTATTTCTCTCTGCACTCTGCACACCCTGTTGTTTTTATAGCAGAAGCTTGAAAACAGTAGTGAAATAACAGCCATTTTATGTTCAAAATCATTATTACTGTTGAAAATTTTAGAGATGCTTAAATGAAGACAAGTTTTATATATAGCTATGTAACTGTATCATACTACCAACAGTATTAATTGATCAGGAATCAGTAATGATTTAATAATGATTTGTTAATAGCCAGTAATGTGACTTTCTACCCATTAAATTTAGAAATTCCTTCAATAAATTATCATCAATGAAAACATAAATACTCAGCATATTGCTGCACGATCCTTCTGGATCCTTAACCATGTTTACAGCCTTTCACTGTCACTCTGACAGAATTGTATCTTGTGAATTACTAAAGAAGCAGAGGCAGCACTCAGTATCTGGTGTCTGTCCCCTGCTTAAACCTGTATCACTGCCCTGTCTCTGTCACAAGACTTGAAATAAGGGTGTGCTTCCTGTCATCATGCTAGATTGGTGAATACACTTCTGTGAGGAGAGAATATATACTTCAGCATCACGTATGAGCTCATAGCTACACACTTCCCAAGCAAACTCATCTGCTTTCACAACAGATCAGTGGCTCCCTATGGATTAATGGTGCAAAATGGTAGGTTGTTTCTATTTGTAGTTTGTGCTTTTTCAAGCAATAAATGTTGATATTTATTTACACCATGTAAGTGAGGTAAAGACAGCACATATTTTGTTCTTTTCTCATAACTTTTTTTTTTTTTTTAATTACACTAACAATGTGAAGAAAGCAGCACTTTAAGCAGCAAATACATTAAGAAGCTTATGAGGTTAGACAGTATTATTTCAGTGTAGAAAGATAAGTCTGAATTAGTCATTGATGATTCCCTGGAGACCAAAGAAATTATACCTGGAATGACTACACTTCATCTTTGTTTTCACATCTTCATTTAATAGATTTCTTTAGAGTTTTCTTTGCATTTTCAGAAAAAAAATGTTTGACAGCAGACCCCAGAACACTATTAGAATCTTTATGCAAAATCCTCTCAGGTCCAAAAAAGCAAGGCAAAAGATAATACATAGATTCTTAACCACAGCTAAATGGTTTACTCCATGCCACATAAAACAGCATAATTATTTCAACCCAACAGTCAACAGATAGGAAATTAATTTGAACCAAGGAATTGGATTGACCAAAGGAAGAGAATTATTATCATGTGTGCAATAATGAGAGTGATAACAGCACTTATAATAATCTAAAATCTGACTGTAATCATTATTTGAAAGAAAAATGTTAAACAAATGTTTCTTAAAAATATAAATTTAGAAGCATAAAATGAATTTTTATTCAAATTCAATATTGCAAATTTTTTGCAACTCCAAAAACAGTATTACAATGGAGTGGTTCTTCTATGCTAAGTAAAGCAGCTTCAGCATAAAAGACAACTGACTCAGACAAAATGTTGATTTTCTCTTGCAGGTGACTTTTTAGTACTGTGGGTATCATGAAAGGCCCAAGCAAAAAGAAACTCACTAAACAGTCAGATCTTTTTCAAAGACTAAAAGGAATGCATCAAAGCTTAATATTGTCCATGAAAAAAAAACATATCACAATCCTGTGGTAACAAGTCTTGTAAAAAATAAATAAAATAGGAACATGCATACTCATCTGCAGGGTTCATAATTTACAGGGGGGATAGCAACATTGATAGAAAATAAAGCTTAACTTGCCCACTGTATTTAAAGCTTGTTACTTGTCAAGCTAACAGAAATGTCAGACTAAATAAGAAAACAAAAAGACTCCTAATTAAAAAAAAAGGAAAAAAAACCCAGCACACAATTTCTTACATCCAAGTGCCTGTTGCCAGGCATATTAAAGTGGTAACAGATTTGCACTGCTCTAATGACTGGTCTGCAGTTGGATTGCTCATTAAAATATTGTTAAAATACTGTGGCAAGAACTTTATAAACTGATTTCAGAAGGATTATGAATGTAATTAGTTCCATTCACACCCTGAAAGGAAAAAACAAACAAACAAAATTCTGTTTTGTGAAAACAAACCAAAATAACCAAGATATTGTCCCTGTTACTAGGCAAAGAAATGACAAATGTATTACAGACTCACTAAAAGTGACATTCCTTAGTACCAGAACAAATTTTCTATTCCAACATAGTTTTCTGTAAAAATATTTTTTCTAACACTGCTTCACTTCAATATTTATCATCCTCATGCTTTTTATCAACTCTGCATCATTCAGTTAGGTAGATGGAGATTGGATACATAAAAAAGTTATACAATAAAGATTTTACATACAGTATAATTAACTTCATATAAATCATACCCTTAACTCATATATCCTTATCAGCATCTGTTACTATGCTTAAAAACTGACCAAAATTACTTTGATTAGTTTTATTTTGTTACTTGCTGTCCATTACACTAAAGCCTCAATGACAGTGCTCAGATACTGAGAATAATTGAAAATATATCTACTTTCTACCAGGTTATAAAGCAAATAGAGCATTTATTAAAGTAGTTACATGGTATCCTGTTACTTAAAAATAGCATCAGAAGCCCCTACCGAAAATTATAAATAATCTTTATTGATAAATGCCCTTAGAGGAAAAGTATAAAATGTCTGATGGTCTTTTATACCTTCTTTAGCTTTAGAAGAAAAGAAGGTATTTTGCTTTTTACATTTTTTGTAATCTGAAAATATGCTGATTTTAATAATTTAATTTTGCTTTCCATGTCTGTATAGTTATCAACATTCTGGCACTTGCTCAGAATTCAGCCTCACTTTAACACTTCACATAGTAATGTTTGAACTTTAGAATCTTTTTGTTCACAACTCTTGCTGTATTCCTCAAGAAAGGCTTCCTACTTCCTGAATTCCTGCTTCCAGAATTTCACAGTAGCTACTGGGGCCACAGTATTTTATAGTTTTCTGAAATGGGAAAAATGGTCATCTTCAAGTTCTTCAATGATTTGCACTCTTTATTGAGTTGGAAGAGCTTTGAAGAAAAGTAACATGAAAAGTTATTTCCAGCTAGCATTTATCCAGTAAGTCAAAATAACTAGTACTTTGTGTGTTTAGTAATTAATTTTGGTTCTTTTAATTTGTCTAGCTTACATTCATTCTTTCAAGTTGGTTGTTCAGCAGCTATGTGCTCAGACCAAATGATAGTAAGTTTTCTGACTTGATCATTGCATTAAGTAGAAGATAACATTTTGAAATCTAGACTAATAATCACAACACATCCCAGCTTCGGAAAAAAAAAAAAAAAAAAAAAAAAGTCTCTGTGTGTGTATGACAAGAAAGTGTATAAATAATAAATACTTGATGCAGGGAAAGTAAAGAAGATGGAACCAGACTCTTCTCAGTAGTGCCTGCTGTCCACAGGCAATGGACACAGATCAAAGCACAAGAGATATTCAAAACTTAGTAAGACACAGTCCTGATCGAACCTGCTATAGCTGAATTTACTTTAAGGAAGGAAGATGGACTAGGTTACTTGCCAGAGGTCCCTTCCAACCTCAACAATTCTGTGATTCTATTCAATTTAAGGTAGTTAGCTGAAATAAGTTATCATTTGTTTACTGTCAGTGGCAGCAATTGGATGATTCCTTAGGCATTGAAGACAAATACATTAAAAAAACCCAAAACCAACCAACCAAAAAATCTACAAAAAATGAAGGGGTAGAAACAAAACAGAAGAACCAATAAAGCCTTGGTGTTGCAAGGAAATGATGATACCGGGGAAATCAAGTATAGGGGTTGATGATTATGGTATTTTTAATACTAATAATTATAAAATTCAAATCCAAACCAACCAAACCAACCAAAAAACAAACCAACCAACCAACCAAACAAAACACACGATACATTTGTTTGCAATGAAAATAACAAATGATGCATTTGTCAGACACTATTATTATCAATTTCATAAAATGCCCCAAACTTCTAAACATTTTTTTTTTATGCAGACAACATAAACATTTGAGCAATCTATATAGGGTATAACTGAGTTTATATGTGTGACAAATTATTACAGTTTGGGGTATCTGAATTTAAGTAGCCAAGACCAAAGCACAGTTTTAGACCTGACATCACTAACCTACATAATTCTCAAACCAATAGGTGAGTAGATTATATTACTATATAATCGTAAGTCTTAATGAAAATGCTTCTGAAATCAGAATGACTCATATTTAAGGTTATTAAACTGACAGTAGTAAAACCTGGGATTTATTGTAAAGTTATCTTTCCTTCAACACAAAAGAAAACTGGAATACCTGCTGAGAGCTGGTAGTTCCTGAGTTTTGTTTTTCTGGGAAACAAAAATGGGAACTTCTGTTATATTAGTAACAACAGGAAAATATAACTCTGGCTTACTCATATCAAAGAGAGGTGCCCCTCCAGCTTCATCAGGACAACTTCTCACTCCACCAAAAAAACTGCCTTTTTCATCTCTCCTATATGAAGTTTTTTAAAAAATGCCATCTGAGTGTGAGACCCTTAGAAGGAATCTGACCACTCCCCTGCATCCACTGGTCCAGCAATATCCGGGTTCAGCAAGAAGCAGGTCCAGAGGAGGGTTATGAAGATGATCAGAGGGCTGAAACACCTGCTCTTTGAGGACAGGCTGAGAGAGTTGGGTTGTTTAGCCTGGAGAAAACAAGGCTTTGGGGGAGACCTTATAGTGCCCTTCCAATACTTAAAGGGGGCCTACAGGAATAGGATGAGAGGTAACAGTTTCAATCTGAAAGATGGTAGATTTAGATTAGATATTAGGAAGGACTTCTTCTGTTAGGGTGGTGAGACACTGGATCGGGTTGCCCAGAGAAGTTATGGATGCCTCCTCTCTGGCAGTGTTCAAGGCTAGGTTGGATGGGGCTTTGAGTAACCTGATCTAGTGGAAGGTGTCCCTGCCCATGGCAGGGAACAAAATTATTTTGTAGGTCCTTTCCAACTGTTGGAAGCAGAAAGCACAAAAAAAATAGAAAACCAGCAAATCTCACCCCTGCATCTAGTGTCTAGAGCAGACACTGAGGCTGGGTGAAGATCCAGTGGTCCCTGTCATGATAACACTGAGGAGGAATGTGGAGTGTGGCCAATGCCTCCTCATTCTCTTGCTTATCACAGCAGTTAAGTGTTCTTGACAGAAGGCAGCAAGGCTGAAAGGCTCATCAAAGAATGTTTGTGCAACTGAAAGGCCTACTTAACAGTGATTTGACTGCAGTCCCACCCATCCACTTTACAAAACAGTAGAAAATGAGGTGTAAATGTTAGCCCCATTTCAGAATTGCACATTAGAATTAGGGTTTGTCCTGCTTGCCTTCCCCCAATGGGGAAACTTCCTTTCAGGTAGTTGTAGAGAGTGATAAGGTCCCCCCAAGTCTCTTCTCCAAGATGAACAACCCCAGTCCCTCAGCCTCTCCTCATAAGACTTTTCCTCCAGTCACTTCCCCAGCCTCGTCGCTCTCCTCTGGACCTGCTCCAGCACCTCAAGATCCTTCTTGAGGTGAGGGGCCCAGAACTGTACACAGTACTCAAGGTGAGGCCTCACCAGGGCCAAGTACAGGGGCAGAATTACATCCCTAGTCCTGCTGGCCACACTGTTCCTGATGCAGGACAAGATGCCATTGATTTTCCGTGCTACCTGGGCACATTGTTGGCTCATGTTCAGCTGGTAATCAACCAGTACTCCCAGGACCCTCTCTGCCAGGCTGCTCTCCAGCCACTCAACCCCCAGTCTGTAGTGCTGCATGGGGTTACTGTGGCCAAAGTGTAGGACCCTACACTTGATCTTATCAAACCTCATATTATTGGCCTCAGCCCATCGACTCAGCCTGTCCAGGACCCTCTACAGCATCTCCCAACCTTCCAGCAGATTGACACTCCCCCCCAACTTAGTGTCATCCACAAATTTACTAATGGTACACTTGATGCCCTCATCCAAGTCATCAATAAAGATGTTGAATAGAACTGGGCCCAGTACTGATCCCTGGGGGACACCACTGGTCACAGGACACCAACTGGATGTGGCACCATTCACAACCACTCTCTGTGCCTGGTCATGCAGCCAGTTGTTTAACCCAGCGAAGGGTGCACCTGTCCAAGCCATGGGCTGCCAGCTTTTCCAGGAGGATGCTGTGGGAGACTTTGTCAAAGGCTTTGCTGAAGTCTTGGTAGACCGCATCAACAGCCTTCCCCTCATCTACCAGATGGGTCACCCAGCCATAGAATGAAATCAAATTGTTTAGGCAGGACCTTCCTTTCCTAAACCCATGTTGGCTGGGCCTGAGCCCCTGGTTGTCTTGTATATGCCAGTTGATGGCACTCAAAGATGATCTCCTCCATAACCTTGCCAGCTAGCCTCTCTAATCTCTGAGGATAGGCTATAACATAACATAACACCAACCCAAACCATTCTATGATCTCTGTTTTTTTAGTTCTTAATTGTCCCCAATGCAGAGGACACTGTGCCAGCAGAAAAACAAACAAAACCAAAACCCACAAAACAGAACAAAACAAAACACCCCAAAACCACAAACAAACAAAACAACAAACAAAAACGCAACAAAATCCCTGAACACTAAAAATATAGGGATGAACAGCAGCAATGAAAACACACTTGAAAGGATTTTGGATCTTGAAAATTTCTACCGCATCATGAAAATCTTATCTGCAAGTGAAGACTAGCATACCCAGCATTATGAAGATCTCAGGTACACAATTTTCCCACACTATGTATTTCTTTTGACATATTAGATATACAGGAGATAATTGTGCACATGACAATTTTGTCTCAGAAATCTCAGGAAGAAAAATAATTACAGACAGTTCAGACAGCAGAGCGCATAGATGTCTGTAAGAAGAATCAGGGCACTTACTGCTGCCTAAGTATTCACGGGTTGTTTTAAGGAAACCACAGCTCCTGTGAACAGCACAATTACTCTGAGGTAAGTTAAGTGCAGGATGCTGTTGCACGAGTCTCCTTTCTGCATCCTTCCCCAACCACTGTCAAATTAAAAGGTCAGCATTCAGTAAAGGCAGTTCCCTCATTGAGGTGTACAGTGGCAGTAGTGCTGGACAGATAGCAAATAGAAAAAACATCTGAGAGCATGTTGCTTTTAGGGCTGCTTTAGCAGCAGTCTGTATTTATCTTTGCTTAAAAGTGTAATTAGACTTGGAAACTAACCGAAGATAGTTTATTTGTGAGCAGTTAAAATGTATTCAAAATTCTGTTTTATCTGTGACGTCATTAGTGATTGTTCATTGCTATTATTTTTATACTTATCTTGGAAATAACATGGGAAACTTTAATTTCAGTTACTTTTTAAGCAGCTAACTGGCATTAAGTGTTGTGAAGAAATTTGTCAAAGAGAGATAAGGGAACTGAATTAAGGAAAATTTTGGATCAATACTCTTCATTGATCCTGGTTGATTAACGAGGAACATGCATTTCAGAAAGGATTGAAAGTTATTTTAGAAGTTACCTTTGCAGGACATGCATGATCCATTTGCAGTTCCTCAGCAGTTACTTTGATTTCTTGAAACTGACATTATTTTATAACAAAACAAATAAAAATCACATTTCCTGTAAATAATCTGCTACTATTGTTTGTTATTATTTACAGTCATAATTCAATTCAGCATTCAATATTGACAACAAAAAGCATTCAAAAAGTATAGGACAAATAACAAGCTTTAATTTAAAACCAAGGTAACTTCTTTATCTTGAACCGTGTTTTGTGATTTCTTTCTTAACTAGTATTAGTTCATAATTTCAGGCAGCTAGAAACACAGAGCTTTTATTTTAAATACAAGTGAGATGACCCTAGGATTTGTAATGTCATGTTGAGTGACATGCTTACATCTTGAAAGTTGATTGAAATGACAGAACTGCAGTACTAAGACGTGCATTTAGTTTGCAAGAAACAGCAGAAGTAATATGCAAATTCAAGTGGGCTTGTAGTTTTGTGTAACACTGTGGGATGATAAAAAGCAATATAAACATACAGGTAGCTTTGAGAAATTAAAGGAAATGCTTTAAAATTAATTGTGTAAGAACATAAGTATCTATATGCAACTGTTACCAAGTTCACTCACACTGTGCAGATGGCACAGAACAAGGCCAAAAATTACTTCCCATCCCCTGGAAACCGAGAACCAGCAAAATTCATCCACCATTCTGTACTAATTGTATGTCTGCAAGGCAACCAAGAAATTCTACAGAAGTTACATGGCTGATGATTGTATTTCCAAATAATAAATATTAATGCATGATTAACTAATGTATTATTCAATTTTCAAACCAGCAAAGGAAATTTCATGAAACTGTATTATTTACACACTTGTAAAATGTCAAATAATTACTCCTAGAGCAGACATTCCATCACAGGATTATTATTTTTCTTCCAATGCAATAGTTACTACTGGAATGTGAAGGAAAAAAATGACAACGGAAGATAAATTATGTCAACAAAGAAATGGTATCACATATTATAAAATTAGAAGTTGACAATGGAAAAGTAATTACATGTTGCATGGTACACAACCAGGATCACAAAACACTTTTAACTAATCTTATGTGGTTAGAACAAGGAATACCAACAAAAACAAAAGCCTCATGACAAAATAACGACAAAACTTTTATTGACGTAAGAATTCCGTGACTGCACACACCTAAAATAGGTCAATGGGTTTCACATTACTTGTGGGTTTTGTCTGTCATATTAGGGTTTTCAGGTTGTTGCTGGAAGGTACAAGAGCAATGAGAACAGTTTAAAAATCAGTCTTGTTGCAATCTCATGCAGGTATTTTTAGAAGGTTTAGGTAGAATGAGACGCAACTGTAGAATTCATAAAGAAAACTAAATAAGAATTATGGAATTATGCCTATGAAACAAGAATGGTAAACTTTGTACTAATAATTTTTCTTAAATGTCTGAATCATCACATATATAAAAAAAACTTTATTGGGAAGTAAATGCATGTGGGTAGCCATATGAAATAGATACCATTTTTAGTGTCTGATGTACATGAATTCTTTATGAATTACAATTAGAAACACTGGAAACCTGGACATGCTTAGTTTAAGCATGCACTAATTTATCTAGGTTTGCAGAGTAAATGAGTGAATCATTTCAAATAATAGGACTCATTCATGTTAATGGACACTAAATCAGATGCCAATTATGATACTTTAAATGTCAACATCATTAACCTTATTAATTCTTTCACTGTCAAAGGAAGGGTAAAAGAAGGTATGTATCACATTAAAAAGAATCACCCAGGCTGCTCTTGCAGAGTGCCTCTTAGGGACAGCTCTTCTAGTAGATGGTGAGGCTTAAGAAGCAGGGATATCATTTTAATCACTCTAACACTTAATTTTCAGTTATAAAACATTACTCCTACATTTAAATTAAAATTAAATACATCTAGAATTCTCTTACATCTAATTAAGAACATTACCAATTAATTTGTCCATTATAGGGGGAGTGAAGGAAAAAACAAACAAACAAACAGAATGAATGGTTTACAGAGAGAGAAAGACAAGTAGACTGGTCAAGAAAAATTCTGTTTGTCCTAAAGAAAAGTTCAAGGTTTCTCTGTGAGTATTTATCTCTCTGCTTTCATCATTACCATCTCACTACACATGGTTGAACTTGATGATCTTAGGGGTCTCTTCCAACCAAAATTATTCTATGATTCTGTGCTGAGACACACTCTTCTCAGTAGTGCCCAGTAACAGGAGAAGAAGTAACGGGCACAAATGGAAACAGGAAAAACACCTTCTACCTCTACCCCCCCTTCCCGCCGCACC
>JANHGN010013460.1:16814-65245 GCA_024605025.1 Megaceryle maxima
TTCGGTGCTGAAACACCCTTTTCTAAGGAGGCCCCAGAAACGGAAAAAAAAGAACGGGGCAAAAAGGAAAAAGGAAAAACCCCTTCCCCCCCCCCCCCCCGCCCCGAAGAAGGCCAAACACTGGAACAGGGTCCCCCAGAGAGTCCGTGGATTCTGCATACTTGGCAATATGTAAGCCCCCAGTGACTGTAATCCCGGGTAACCTTCTGTAACTGACCCTGTTTAAGTAGGGAGTGTAGCCTGACGGTCTCCTCAAAACCCAGTCATTCTGTGTTGATGTCAAAGTAGTCAAAGAGAAAAGAGCACATCACCGCTTAACCTGAATGATATCAGCTTTGGAGTTGACAAAATGAGAATAAAGAAAGATCATTCTGTCTATAAGGAATCCAGAAATGGTAGCTTTGAGTTTTTAGAGAATACTTTCAGCCAGATAAGGTGCCATACTGAATGTGAGAATACAAAAGAATCAAAAAGAACAATTTCAGTATAAAAAAAATTAAGGTTAATATTATTTCATTTTAAATCATAATATTTTCAGAAGTCTGTATTTTGTGTGAAAATATCCAGACCGCTATTGCATCTTATTTTACCACTAAACTGAAGACTCAATAAAAAGAGATCTGCTTATGCTTAATGCTCTGGTAGGGTGGGGTTGACTCGATCTCCAGAGTTCCCTTCCAACCTCTACCATTCTATGATTCTATGATAATACTGAATTTGTATTGAATCAAAAAGACAAATTGCAAGAAAGACAATAGAATGTTTTTATAATTAAAGAAGGAAGTTTTGAATTGGATCCCAATGTTGTTGCTAAGCAGTGCTTGCAGAGAGTCATTGTAATTGAAATATCTTTAAGTTGTTGTAACCCATGATTTGAGTAGCATATTGTAGGAATTACTATAGCAGGAATGGTCTGAACAAATGCAAGACAAGCCTTACAAGAAACAGCACAAATGCAGCATTGACCTGACCTGAGCTGTCTTTGGTGCCCTGCAATTCCGTGCAACACACAGCCTCTCCTGTCCTGAGTGACCACCATAACAAATGGATCCCAAAGTCATGAAGTAAATTAACTCAATGGACATTTTACACACATTTCAAAGGGGTAGTTCGTAGAGTAAGGGAATAATATCTGTGTATTTTGTCAAAGGATGGGAAAGGGGGTGGTGGTGGTTAATGAGGCTGATGGTGTTGGATGTGAACATGGGACATAAATAATACAGGGTAAGGGGGGAAGAACATGCAGGTTTTGGCTGGGATAGAGTTAATTTTCTTCATACTAGCTAGTAAGGGGCTATGTTTTGGATTTGTGTTGAAAACAGTGTTGATAATACAGGGATATTTTAGTTATCACAGCAGGACACAATGATGGCATCGTAAAACCAGAAAATGCTTGAAAGACTACAAAAGGTAGAATGAAATGATCCCTAGCCTCTCCACAGATGGTACAGACATTGAACTGAGAGGGTCCCAATCAATCTCAAAATTCAAGTCTGAAACCCCTGAATCCCCAGGTAAAGCCCTTCTATGAATGGTTTTCTTGGAGAAGCATTCAATGCTCTGAATTATTAGCAGACCAAGATCAACTAGCAGAGGTAATGTTGCAATGCTAGTCTCAATAAAGTACTTAATAAATTTCCAAGACACTGGCTGTTGCATTGTTGGACTTCCAAGTAGAAGTTATTTTCAAGTTTTTCAAAGTAACAGAGCCTGGTAAGAGAGATCTTTTCTTCTGTGAAGAATAAAGAATGATAATGCATATGTTTTACAAGGTAAAGATAGGAAATTATTTACCGTTCTTCATTAATAAAAAAGTTTTACAAAGCTGTGAACACTCACACAATATATATCTACCACCTCTATACTCTGAGCCCACTCGTTGTCACTGGGTTTCCCAACAGAAAGAAAAGAAAGTAAAGGTCACATCACTAACCTCCTAGGATGATCGATTCCACTATTATTAAGCACAGGTTTAAAAACAAACACACAAAAATACCCCACAACACCCAGGCAACCACAAATACTCTGCCACATTGCAACTTCTTTCATTTATTCATAGATATGGGATTAATTTTGAGGTCAGATTTATTATAGTCACAGCTATATATGTAAAGGTTCTTAAGAGTGCTGTAAAAATAAACTAAGAAATAAATGCATGTTTATCTGTGATTGCAAGCTTCTTGATTCTGTATCATCGTGCAGAACTTTTTGTCCATGAGCAATCTTTAGTGCTAAGTAGAATCAATGGTTTGGTCTGTCTTGCTTAGGGAAAAAAAATACTTCATGTATCATTTCAAGAATTACTAGCTAGAAATATTGTATCTAAGAAAAAATGTGAAGTATAAATTTCTTATTCTGAGCACACCCAGAAAATATCTAGAAATCCCACTAAATCACAACTCACTTCCCAGAAAAGCCAACCACACACAAAAAGTCAAGCAGATGACAGTTTTATGAATTTCAGATGAAACAAGAATAGTAATTGGACTGCAATTAGTATAAGGAGTAAAAAAAAAAAAAAAAAAAGTATAAAAAGTAAAGTAAAATAAAAGGAACTACAGAAAGACAATCTTAAAGGGAAAGGTACATGTACATATAATTTAGGCATCTCTAAGGAAAATATGTGTAAACATGCACAAAACATGTATTTCAGAGTTTGGTATTGGTAATGCTCACTTCTCTGTATAATTCTGTGCTTCATAGACTGTCCAACTATAATAAATCAAATATGAACACACAGAAAAAGCAGCTCATTCATCATCACCCATGTGTCATGTTGGAGATTCTGAGTATTAAGCTGATATCAAATCAAGGGGGTAAGGCTTTGATTCACCACCTTATAAACAAACTACATATGCATTATGACACTTCTCAAACTAATGGTTCATCACACTGCAAATCCTGCCTTCTTCGTCACCCAGTGACAATAACCATGAGGAAGTTTTCATAACTATAGCTAGTACTGCATGGATTGTTTCTTAAAACAGTGTTATAATTAAAGCTTTCATTTCTCATTATTCTTGAGGTGTCATTTTATTTTATTTTTCCCTTCATGTTATTTCCACATTTGTTAAAATAATCTTGGATCACTACAGAGTGCACAATCAGTCAAGAATTTTTTAGATAAAACATTTAAAAGTCAAAATCCTGAAATATGCTTCTGAACATTTTATCTGGAAAAGCAATGTTCTCAGCTGAAACTCAATGCGCATCACTCTCAAGATGGTCCAAGCAGCTTAGGAATGAAGCAGTCCTTCCAACAGGAACTTTTGACACAATGTGGTCATATTTTGTAGGAATACAGTCTTAGAAACTCAAAGATTTAAATTAATCAACTCCTTTGTTTAGCATTTTTTGACTTAGCCAAGTACCACTTGTTTGCTGTCAAACAGCCTACCTAACAAGAAAAACAAATTGGAGAGAAACAACTGAAGAAAAGAAAGAGTGAAAAGATCTTAATGGTTTTTTTTTTCCATTAACAGTAAACATTTCTGAGCATGATATAATTCCAATGCAATGATCTGTTCTGCTTAAAGAAAAACCTTTCACACCTTAGGTTTTTTGACTATTCCTGTCACTGAAACATGGGATCACCATGACCCAACTATATGAACACAGGAACTTAAAAATATGAGCACCAACTGCATGCAAGTAAACAAAGGTTAGTAGAAATCCATGTTGTGCATCTCAGAGCATGATACACCCCACTGAAATCTTACAGATTTTGAAATAGTTATGCCAAACAAGACTCCTCATTGAGGAAAGGAAAGAAAATAAGGAAGAAAAAAAACCCAAAGGCTCACAAAACAAATGTCAGGCAGACAATCTTTCCCTCAGCTTATTTACCAGACTTTTAAAAAAGCATTAGCTGACATAAACTTAGTAAACTTAATTCCACACTAAACATTCTTATAATTAAATAATTTAATTTTGCATATTGGGTGTATAAGATTTAACTGATGCTGAATTTTATTTACTTCCTTTTCAATACACATATGTACATTAAATCTTAATGGCATTTAATCAAAAACTTTTAAAAGTATGAAGTGAAGAACTACTTTGTATAACTGGAATAACAGAAACAAAAATTTGAAATGTGATCCAGGGATACTGACTTCAGTGAGTTCAGGAGAAGTTACTTAAAGTCTTGCTTGTTTTGAAACCAATATTCATAGAAAGTGGAAATAAAAATAAAAACAAGTATGTGCCCTTACCAAAAAGTGAAATGCTCATTTGAAGAGACATTAAAAATAAGTTGGTTTGATTTTTCCCCGCCCCCCCCCTTTGGAAAGAGATGAATGAAAATAAGACTGACAAATAAAGTAGTGTATGGTATATAGAAGACAGATAAGAAATTTCTGTTCTCAGTGTCTCCCAGCTCAAGGGAAAGAAGACATTTGGTTCCAACTCATAACAATCTTACTTGTTGAACGGTTTTATTTTTAAATTTACATATATATGCATATATTAGCTTTACCTTAATTACTACTGCAAAAGTGTTCATAAACAAGAGTATTCTGTATTTTTATAACCTAAGAAGATGAACATAGCACTACCAGTTTTAGTTCAGATTCTGTGCTGTAATTGTCATGTAGGTAAACTTGAAACTTACCAGAAAGGCTCAGTAAAGTCTATAATAATAATAATAATAAAAATATTTTAAAGAGACTGACTTCAAATGCTAATTCACTTAGACTATTAATATGTAACATCTGTTCCACCTTACAGATTTTGCTTAGTTGAATGAACAGTAGATTGTGATTACAATCAACAGCAAGATAACCCTTTGAATTCTTCTCTATTTACAATATAGTTTGTTAACTCTCACTGGAACATTCTGTATGCAGATGTCATAAAGGTAGAATGTCTGGTGCCATCAAAATAAGATATGATTAAAAGAAAAAGGTGCGCTTATTTTGGAATAAAAGCATTATGCAGGTCGTTAATCAGATACATTTAATCAGCAAAAACTCTATGTGTAATCAAGCCCTTAAAATTAAATTATCTGGTCTACTGGTAATGATTTCATCACAGTCTAATGCTAGTACTAATTTATGTAATTCTTATTTGATTTACATTGTTTCTTCTAGGTTTGGTAGCACACTGTCTTGATTTATCTTTGCTTACACAACTGATATTTGCTAGTTTTCATTACAACACTCAGATCTATCTTTAACATTTTTCAGGTGGGTAAAATGCTTGCTCTTTCCTGTGGGGAGGCTGCAGCTTGAGTATTGTGCTCAGTTTTGGGCAACACAGTGTAAAGTGCTGGAGCAGGTCCAGAGAAGGGCAACAAAGCTGGTGAGGGGCCTGGGGAGTATGTCTTATGAGAAGCAGCTGAGGGAGCCGGGGTTGTTTAGTCTGGAGAAGAGGATGCTGAAGGGAGACCTTATTACTCTCTAGAGCCCCCTGAAAGGAGGTTGTCTTGAGGTGGGTGTTGATCTCTTTTCACAAGTAACTAGCAACAGGATGAGAGGTAATGGGTTTAAATTGCATGAGAGGAAATGTAGATTAGACATTAGGAAAAAATTCTATACGTAAAGGACTGTTAGGCATTGGAACAGACTGCCCAGGGAGGCAATGGAGTCACCTTCCCTAAAGGTGTTCAAAAAAACCTGTACACATTGCATTTCAGGACCTAGTTTAGATGTTATGATAATGTTAGGTAGACGGTTAGACTTGATGATCTTGGAGGTCCTTTCCAATCATAATGATTCTGTGATTCCTATGTCCCATTTATGAAATCTATTAACTTCAGCCATGCATCATAAACATAATCAAATTAGTATACCATCAAAGTCATGAAAACATGGAAACACTTCATAGACAATATAATCCCAACATAGCTAAGAAAACAACTTTGAAGAATCTTAATGGTAAACAATAAAGTGAGATAAATATAAGAGACAGAAAAAAAGTGCAATAGCAAAATAGGGAAGAGGATGCAAAAGATTCAAGGGAGATAGTAGAAGAAAAAGCAGAAAGAAACCTGAGCAAGAAGTTGCAATTTTCCTAAACCAAATTTTCAGAAAAGTAAATTCCCCTTAATCTGATCCATGCCATACATAGATACTCACTCTTTCGTTGCTATGTAAAAAAGCTAATATCTGTTCTTTGTAAAGACTTGTCAAATCAAGTTCATGGTCACAGCCGTTCTCAGGAATGATCAATGTCATGATCATAAGTGGTTCAAATGAATGACTACACATCCTAATACTCAGCTTTGCTGACAGCATGAGTAATTCCGCCCCCAGGTAAGTTTCATTCTCGTGGTACATTTTTGCTGCAGATGATTGTCTAGATACTTCAACAAGGTAGGAAGCACTAGATGCTACTGCTTTAATCACCCATAGCAGAACTTACAGTCTTTTGTAGGTTAAGTGCTTCATTTGTTACAGCTTAGTTAAATACGAATGTGTCTGTGAAATCATGATTTGTGGTACACATTACGACTATTCACTGTTGAGCCTTTCAACTTAATCAAGTTTTATTTGGCCTCCCAGCTCTTACTAGCATCATGTTCAAAATTCAAGGAATCTTTTTTATCAAAATGAGAATGGCATGAATCTAATCCCTCACAGTACTTGTGCACCTTATTACTTCAGTTACAGCATCAGTTCTGTCTCCATCACAAACTGGCAAGACAATATATGTTCCTGCAGTGCCTTTCCTGTCTCCACAGATAAGGGCTTGTTCTCATTCTGCAGTACCTAGCTGGAATCACCTATATATTGCTAACCAATTTACACAGATATGTGCTTCTTTCTATATATTTCCTTTGTTATGACTGACAAAGCCAAACTACATTCAAATTACCTTACTGCTGAGTATGATAGATAGATAAACTGACCTAAGTCAACACATAAAAATGAAAGTATCTTTAGTGTCTTGTAATCCCAAACTGTTACTTGTATTCTGCCGCACCTCATAACCAGGAGTTACAGTCCCACTTACATTTACAAGATACTGTTCCTGTGCCTGCAGAAATAACACTTACTACAAATCATCCTAGTAAAATCCATTCAGAATTACAGCTTGAGAGTGGGAGAGTTACTAAAAACAAAGCTGCTGAAGATGTGAGGTTTGCAAACAAGTAGGCTGCTGGAAAAGGACATTCTCCGTGAAGAAGACTGTTTACTATGTAGGATAAAGAAAACAAGACCTGGCACGTAAACAGCTGAAGACTGATCATGAATAATAGCAAAGAGTAAAATTATGAAGCACAGGTTTGTATTAGGAAACGTCAGGCTTTTCTTCTGTGGTTTATAGAACTGTGTAGAATGTAGCACACACTGTCGCAGGATCGATCCTCCTTTCCCTTTTTCATTTGTTATATAGCCACAGTTACTATTTAAGTTTCACATTTGCTTAAATGGATTGATAAAAAACCTCATACTTATTAAAGGAATATCTTCAGTTGCTTTAGCCCCAGAAACAGTATAAGTCACTTTTTTTCTTCTAGTTCTAGAAATGAGGCATAAATGAGAAGAAATGTTATCTTAATCCTTTTATCTTTAAAAAAAGGTAGATAAGGAGATAAAGGTTCTTTGAATATTATCTAAATTCATCACTCCCATTTAAAAATAAGTTATTGGTCTCCTACTCTACCTTTTACAGTCTTGGCATATTTCCTTGACACAAAACAAAGCAGTTTTTTTTTTTTTTTTAAACGCAGCACAGTTCATACATGCTCAGCAAAGCTGTTCAATGGAGAATAGTAAAGTCGAGACAAAATGGTGTTACTTTGTAAATATCATTGTGCTCCTTTTCTGATTCTTTTTAGCATGCAAAGCAAATTTCAATGCTACTACTTTCTAGCTGAAGACCTAAGAATTGACAAGTTGGAAATGTCACCACCTAAAATAATACATGGACCAAGTGTGTGAGTTTTATTTAAGTTCTACTGAAATTAGCAAAGATACTTTCTGACTCAATAGAGCTCCATCATGCATATAGCTATTGCATAGTTGTTGACATTAGATATGTTGAGTAATTGTCTTTTTGTTAAAAGATCCACTAACAGGCCTAGATTATAAATCTTAGACCAATGAACTCACAGGATTTTCATGTGTGTATGTTCTGAGGGGTGTGATTTTCATTTTTAAGGAAAACAGAGTGAGAATATCGTGACTACATTTATCCAGTTTAATGTTGGAAAGCAGACTGTGGGAAGCAGTAGCAACTTATGGTGGCATTTAAGAAACATGTAAGATTAGAAAGAGCTCTTCAGTCTTCCAGCATACACATTTATTTGTTTTAGCATTATGCCACACAGTCTCTTTGACAAACTGATTAAAATTCACCTTAAACTACAAACATTTTGTTTTCCTTAGTATTCTAAAAACATAGTGTAAGGACACAGAAAAGGGAAGCAACGTAAGTGAATGAAATACAACCATGGCAAACAAATACCCGTGTACAATAGGAAAAAAAAAAAAAAGCATTTGCAGCAGATTTGGACCCATAGCCACATCTCCATATGCATGCATACACACACATATGTGTATATATACATATATATACACACACAAGTAAACACTCAGAGTCTATAAATTTAGTGGTAATGTGGAGCTATCCTTTTCTGTTATCAGAAACAACCTGAATGCAGGAAGCAACCCGGGAGCAATCCTGTATCCAACTTCTCAAATATCACCTATATGTCTGTTTTCTGTGGTCTGATACCATTCATCTTTTTAAAAAAAGCTTTGGGTACAAAAATTTGTATCTTTCCTCATGTAGGTATGAATATTTTGTCCTGTGCTCTACTTCTTTTATTTATCTGAAGCTCACCCATGTTTTAATGTTGCTATTGCTATATGGTATGTTGCTACATACTAGAGATTGCTCTGTCTTTTTAATTTTTTTTTTCTTTCCCCTCCAGTTCTTCTTTTCCACATAGGTTCCTGGGCAATGTTAAGGAATAATGCCATTTTTGCAGCCATTTACTCTTAATTTTTCATTATTTCCAGTCAATTACCACTAATATATTTTCCTGCTCTCTATCTTTAAAAACAGTATGAGGTCTTCCTGTCATACTTCCTCTTGCCCTTCCTCTTTTAAAGGCTCAAATACAAATTTCTCTCCTTTTTTCTTTGGATTTGCCATCTGCTATTGTTTGCCTTTTTAAGGCTTTTGACTTGGTCAGGTATGAGGCTTCTAACTAACAGTAATAAAATCAGTAAATATTTCTTATACCTTCAGCAATAACACTTCTGCCTATTTATATCACAGAAACTCTGTAATACAGTGTCTAAACTTTAAGCTATAACCAAACTGAGCATGATTAAAGTAACTTCTGGAGAAAACTTACTGCTGCTACCTCAAGGGCAAAGCCCTGAGACCTGCAGTTCAGAATTGACTGGGCTAAATAATCAATACCAACTGCATATGCATGGCCACTTTTTAGCAGTGAGAATATATAAAAACAACAACAAAAACAATAATAATAATAATATCAAAAAAGCAACACAACAAAAACAAACAAACAAACCCACAACAATGAAAAAAAACCCAAAAAACCAAACAACAACCACACCCACCAAGAAGCTGTTACAGCACTGTGTGCTGGCTTGTAAACCATCCAGAGCAGCCACACAGGACGTAAAGGTAACTCTTCCTCCGTTAGTTTGGATGAGGATTTTTTTGCAGTGCAGCCTTGTTTTCTGAGTGTATACGAAACAGAAAACTCAGATCTGATGATCACTGTAAGTAGGGAAATCCAAAGCTTAACTTAACATCAAAGTTTGACTCATTTTATTAAGCTCTAGTACAAGATTATTTCTACTTGTAGCAATCTATTAGAATCATTTAGGTTGGAAAAGACCCTTAAGAACATCCAGTCCAACAATTAACCTAACACTGTTAATCTATCTTATATTTTTCTGCATTATACACAAATTATACAAAAATACTAACAACCAAACCATGCTCTTCTCATCTTTCTTTACTTATTAAGATATGACTGGCAAGTGATAGGTAATTTTGTTCCTTGCCTTACAGTAAATTACAGTTTCCTCCTGTTGCTGAGTTGCTTAGTCCCCGTAGTGTGGATGATGATTTTCTGTTTGCTATTACAATGTACAACCTAGGGAAGCATTGAAAGGAATCTTAGGAAAAGCAATTTCTTTTTCAACAATGTTTATGCCATTTGTTAGTATGGCTGAAAATGGATGGAAATGGGATTTTGTCACTGTTGAAAAGGCTCATGTAGAAAATCTGAGATGCCAACAGTAAGAAAAATCCCAATTTACAGCAAACACACACAAGGAGATAGACTGGGAACTCAGGCCACATCAAAAATGTGACTGTTACACCCTCTTGGTGTAACCATTCCTTCACTGGCTAATAATAACACTCTGTAACAGCCATGAAACAGTGTCACACACATGTTCACACAGGCAACCCTGGACAGATAATGCAAGGAAGGTGAGGTTATTTCCCATGATACTGTCATTAGTCAGAAGAACTAATAAAATCTTTACCCTTAAGTGTTTCCTTTCATTACAAGGAACACAGACCTTTCCCAAAACATGAAAAACTTTCCCATGTATGTATTGTTTCTTACTAAAGGTGAACTTTATAAAAAATACATATGGAATATTATCTAAATATGTATTTTAGAAAATAAACCAAATGTGAGACAAAGGATACAATGGTTTTAGAGTCCCTCTGAAAGGAACGTCTGGGAGAATTTCTGTTGGAACACTACTGTAAATACTGGTAGTTCAATTACTGTGTTAAAACTTGCCTGTGCATATAGAACAATTCACTTAAGTTTACTTCAAATACATTTAAATATTTAGAAGAGAACTGATATAAGTCTTATGAGTCCAAACAGTAGCTAGAATATGCTATGGGCTGAGTTGTTTTCTCAGTCTGATACATCACAGCAGCTGAAACAGCATACTAAATAAAGATCATGTCACAATTAAAGTGAAATGGTTAAAGAAATTGATGGAGCATGAGAGATTATTTTTATCATAGAACAGAATCATGGAATGGTTTGAGTTTGAAGAGACCTTTAAATGTCATCTAATCCAACTCCCCTGCAACAAGCAGAGCCCTGTCCAACCTGACCTTGAATGTTTCCAAGGATGAGGTATCTACCACCACCTCTCTGGACCATCTGTGCCAGTGTTTCACCACCCTCATCACAAAAAATTTCTTCCTTATTGCCTTCCCTGCAGGTCTGATTTCAATCACCTTCATCCCCTAACCTGTTCTGACACTGGGGATTGCCTCAATACAGGTGCAGGACCTCACACTTGGCCTTGTAGAACCTCATGAGGATAACAGGGGCCCACTTCTTGAGTTTGTCCAGGGGAAGGCATCCTGTTCCTCAGATGTGTCAACTGCACCACTCATCTTGGTGTCACTCAGCTTGGTTTTCTTCAGGCAAATAAATGTGTTAGCCATTGTTTATCACTGTATATGGTAACAAATATCTTCCTTCTCCATGTATTGTATACATTTTACTAACCTTTCATCAAAGTGTCATAGTCTAGTATTAAAGTGTGTTACCTTGGCAGATGTTCTAGGTTTCTGTCCCCCACCCCCAATTTATAATTGCAGCTTTGTTTTTTTTTTTTTCCTTTTGTTGGGTATTTTCTTGAAAAGTCTTATTCATATCTACAAGGTCGCTATGGCAGATGACCTAATTTGCATCTTTTCCCTGCTAAATATTTTATTATAATACTTTCTAATCACAGCAGAAGTCAAAGAAAGGAAACTGAAAAATGAGTAGATGAAAACTGCAATCCCTTGAACTAAACTCTCAATGTCTTCAATGGAAAGAAGAATTCCTCTGTCATCTCTATACCTGCTTTCATCTGCTCTCTGGGGTTCTTAGTACTGTGAACACCCTAAAGGCTATTTCTCCTCTGAGTATGTAGATCTCTTTTTAATCTCCCATCTTAAACACTTAACATTCTGTGCGCTTGAGTGCACTTACTGTTTGATTTTTGCTGCAGCTATATATAACATTAAGAGAATGTCAGTGTCTATAACATGAAGAGAAGATCAGTGTCTAGATGCCTTATCCACACATATGCAATGGGATCAGCAGGTTTTACAAAAGATTTATCAATGTAACATTTGGAATTTTCACTCTGTTTTCCTTTGGAAAAGCAAGTGCTGCTACAAATGGTTTCCTCTAGACAAAATGGTATTTGATTATTTAAATTACTTTAGGCTATAATAATTGTACTAAGCACTGTTGATTTTATTAAATTCATGTTGAATGCTGTTAAGATCTTAGAGATATTTTCCTTAGACAGAGATTTGTGAGTAAACACAAAAGTGTGAACAAGCAGATATGGCTTATTCATTTAAACCAAGCAAAAATATAGTGTGCTAAACTGATAAAAGTTGTACTTGAAGCTAAATAATTCTGTTGTATAAAAAGAAAAAAAAAGAAGAGGTGTGTGTGTGTGTGTTTGGAGAGAAGCCTTGCTATTATTTTTATTAGCTTCAAATCCATAAGATGTAAAAATGCAGAACGTGCTGCTTGCTATGGAGCAACTGTACACAGAATCATTTGCAAGACACTTTCAGAACAAACAATTCCTGTAGAGGAAAGTAGGACAGAATCAGTTCACAATACATTTATACTGTAAGCAGAAGAAGGGAAAGAAATTTGAAAATTAAGTCAGAAATGCTTGGTTCTACATCCTACCTAAAATGGAACAATTATGTACCTGAAATCACATCCCTCCTACCTCTTCAGATTCCATATGCTATTCTGCAAAATTCAAATGCTAAACATGTTTTTCAATATTGAAGTTCAAATAAGGTTATAGAAAACTCTATCTTAAAGCAAATAATGCATTCTCTAGATCACTTTAAATTATCTAGGTGCAAGATTTTACCATCTTTATTCAGATAGTGGTATTTTACGCCTAGGCATCTGCTTTCTGAAGTCAACCAATCTCTGCTGAGTCTCTGTAACGGATCCAAAAAAACATAATAGTTTTATTCAAATGTTCTGCCCAGTGGAACACTTGCAGAGGTTTCTGTAATCCAAAATAAAACCAGTCTGTGCTTTAAATGAGGCTCTCAAAAAAATGCCTCCTACAGATTATGTTTCTTTACACAATAATCTCCTCTTGGCAGGAACCAAGCTATTTTGGAGTCTCAAAGTGTTGATACTTAAACATTTTGCAAAGAATACAAGACATGAAGAAGCAGTGAGATTTCCATTTTCCTAAAAGATGACATTCTCATCAGCATAAAGAAGAGTGAAAATCAATAATATTGAATATTTTAAAAATAGCTGACATTGCCTCCTTTTCCTAAAGGAAGGAATGAGCACAATATTTTTTTTCTCCATATTTCAATCCATCAAACAGGTTTTCAGTCTTCAAGATCTAAACTTCAACATTCAAATAGTATAGCTTTGACCTTAATAATAATCTGATAATAAATTTCACTTAATCTTCCTAGCTATATTTTTAATGTATTTTAAAGTACAGGGACACTAGTTCTACTCTCTGGTTGGTTTTGGTTTGGTTTTTTTTAATGAAATATTCTGTACTAATTCAAACAATGTAGTCAGTTTGGGGTTTTTTCTACATTTATTTCAAACTATATATTCATGTGTACTTCAAGATCAAGTATCTAGAACAGATTAGCCTGGAGTTCTTTGCTGATTTTATCAACAGAAACAATTGTATGGTGAAAGAAATTAGAATGATAAAAGTTTCTCCCATAAGAAGAAACAGAGGAACAGCCTGTAATAAAGCAAACCAATAGTCACATTCTGCAAATTTGTCCATGTAAGCAAGCTCCACTACAGCAGTCTTACAATACTGCATTATAGGATTTGGTTATAAAACAGTCTTTCAACAGAAAAAAAAGAAAAAAAAGAAAAAAAAAATAAAAATCTGGGGAACCAGCGAAACTCACTTTCAGGTATTAACTCTATGACAATTTAGGCACAAAGAGCTATGTTAATTGTATGCAGTAATTTATCTTCTATAAGATGATAATACATTTACTTATTTCTGGTCTTATTTAAAACTCTCATGTAAGAATTCTTAAAACAAAATTTTAAAATCCTTGTTAACCCATATGCAATAAACCAAAATAGTTTGGTTTATATTCATGGAAGGTTTTCATGTAGACAAGAAAAATATTATTGCTTATCAAAATGAGAATTCTTTAGGAGATGACTAATTGTAGAGTATCCTTTCAATCATTGCACAAAAGTTGCCAATACATGAAATTTTAACCTGAGAATTCTGCCCTCAGTAAACAGATTTAATGCACAGACATGGTCTTCTGTATGCTTACAGTCATAACCATCTGCTATGTGGGCACTGTTCCATTCACAAGTTGATTGGAAATTTTCCTTAGAGTATTCATGGCAAGCAAAAGGAACAATAAGCCAAGGCTTTCCCCTTCTAGCAAAATAGTTGGTTGTTTTTTTTTTTTTTTCTCTTTATAAACCACTGACACAAGTACTTCAGTTATCACACTGAGAAAATATGTTTCAGAAAGCAATATCTGAAAAGTAGAAAAACATGTAATGAGAAATAAAAGGCCTGCTATCAGTAAGTTTTGTTGTAGTGGTACTGTAGGGAATAACAACTGCCACTTTTGGTGAGAAGAGATATAAATAATAAAGTATCAATACGATAGGGCAGTCTGTGAAAGTAAAATCCTATGGCAGAAATTATCATTAGAAAATAAACTTCATACTAAAGACGAGAGATAATCCCTAGAGAAAACATCTGAGTAGCAGTGTCTCTATAAATGAATTTGCTATCCTGAATTCCTTTATATCTGTTCAAGCAACCTGAGATTAGCAAACAGATTCCCAAACATTTTAGAAATGTAGGATCTCAAAATAAACTCAGTAAACTAAAACTGAGGAAACCAAACTAAGCAGGAATCTGCTTGGGAAATTCTTTTCTTATAGTGTCCATGAACTAATTAGTCTCAATTTATCACTGAAGATACATGGAAGGAAGTTATAGTTTCAGTGAGTATATGGTAAAAAATGAAGTTTGTGGGGTGAGCAATGTGCCTTCCATATACAAAATTTCCATTTTCATCAATATGGACTGTTTGATTCTGCAATAGCATGATGTTGACAATCATCCTGAACTATTTCCACTGCTTCTGTCTTGGTATTTTCCAGACAAAAAAAGTCAATGAACAGAATTACTGTAACTGGGATTCATTTATGAGGGGGAAGAAATAAGTCTTCTCTCTATAATGAATGTGTATATAACTGAGAGTAAAATAAATTATAAAGACATAATGCTGGCTAGAAAAAAAAACCAAAACAAAACCCAACCAAACAAGCCAACCAAACCAACAACAACAAAGAACCAAACATTAATAAACCCACTGTCATTGTTTTGGTGGAATTTGCTCTCCAACCATTATCTGCTGACACACTGTTTTTAGTACGTAAAAATTCATACTGCTATTCAATACAGTTCCTACTTCACTGCATTTTAAACTTAAAACCCAAGAAACTTAATTCTCAGAGCATTGAGGAAGAAAGCATTACTAATGTTAATTTTAGTGACAGTGTATATAAATCACTTGGTGTTTCTGGGAGTCAAACAGGAGCTCATCAGTGCTGGAGCATGTCAGTAGTTACCAAATGACTCTACACCACACAGCACTTTATGAAGTGAGCCACATCCATACATGGAAAACAAAAGGCTGTAGTTCTGATTTAGTAGAGTTTTACTGTGGTTTCCTTTGAAATAAATGTCCAGTCAAGAGTAAGGTAGTACAGGTCCCATTCCTTAAAACTCATGTTTGCATTTTGGGTAGCAAAAAAAATGGAAGCCTGTAGAAGCATTTCATGAACACAAAGGACATGCAAACAGGGTAGGCTGCCTGCCCTACATAGCTAGCAGAGGAAAACTAAAAGGGCCGCTGACTTAAAATGCTAATCTGTTTTAAAATAATATATGATGAATAATGTCAAAGAGCCAAGTATTCACATTTCTCACTATATCAAGTACTACTGCTCAGGGTCAACATATTACCATAGAGTATGGTAGACTACTAAGCAGACTACTAAGAACAGGGAAAAAAACCACAAGTCTAACATGCATTTGGGAGAAACTAAGTATAGAAGGCTAATGAAAACATACTGTTTGAAATTAGGGCACAGCCTTAAAGCTGTATGTTGCCTTCAAAAGGCAGTCACTGACTCTGGACTCTGAAACAGATATTCCACAAGCTGTCCAAGGGGACAATTGGTTTTCTTGTTAGTAAATCTTCACAGACAAGGGTTTGCACATGCAGTCTGGATTGAGTCTCTCTCTTAGCAAATCTCACACTCTTTAAAAATATTCTACATCAAATGTTCTACATCAGTAACTAAACAACATACCAACATAATAAAATAATCCTGGTACTTCATTCATTCTTTGTCCCATAACTGAAACCTCTCTCAGAAGCCGAGTGCTTCATATTCCAAATCAGGAAAATAAATACACTAGACACATGTTGTAGTTACTGTCTACAGAGCAAAGACAGATTATTTCTTCAAATCTGCAGTCAGCATTTAAACATTGGATGGTGCCAATTTACTTTATGAAAGCACATCTTTAATACTTATATGTATATGACTAAACTTTAATTATTTTATTTTCACAACATTTAGATAAAGTTAAGCACAGACCACAGTAAGTATTCTGGAATAATTCATCAAAAATATTTTCAGCAACTGCTGTAACTAGGTGTAATTCAGGAATCCATCAAGAGATACTTAACTGTTTTTAAATAATGAGTTTATCATAAAGCCTGTGCATAATTAATAATCAAAAAGATCTGCAAATAGCCAGCTGTCTCCCATTAGTCTGCATTATGTAATTCATCTTTATCAGCTGGTTATGAAAAAGTGGTGTGGAAAGCTTTAGAAAGTTAAATTATTTTACAATGATTCCTCATGCTATGTACTCCTTTAGAAACAATAATCACTGGGGAAAAAAATCCTGAAAAATCTTACTCTCTCTTTCTGCTCAACTCTGACAAAAAAGTAGGAAAATATTAAAATGACATCAAAGCACAGTTTCATCGATTAACTAACAGATCTATCAGACCATGCTGCACAGAAAAAAAAGTAGAAGCCATGCATTATATTTTTAAGATAAGATGGTGGTAATGGGATACTCCCCATTCAATGGCAGGTCAGTAATTTGAGCAGTCAGCTAAAATGAAAGCAACCTGTCTCAGTTCCATTCTTCTTGTCTGACTCTTCCTGATGTCCCATGATGGCCCTGGATCAGCAGTGACATCTTGTTCTCAGATTGAAAATCATGAACCTTTTCTGCCTGAAATTCTTTTAAATTCTGCCTAGAACACAAAGGCTTACAGGTCAGAAAGAGCATTAAAGAGCAAGGAAGTAATGAAAAATATACTGACTTATGCTCTGAGATAATAAACGGAATTTCATCTGTATGTGACTTGTTTGTTTGTTTGTTTTTTTCTTCTTTTTTTTTTCTTTTTCTTTTTTTTCTTTTAATTGTTTCCCAGGTTATTAGACAAAAGTGGGAGAAAAAGGGACAGACATTCCTTAGAAAAACTACAGCTACATATTCTGTACCTTATTCAACTACTTCACTGTTCTATTTTTCTAACTGCTGTCATTTCTCTGATTGTTAAAATTTGCAGTTTGTGTGGACTCCTAGAGCACACAAAAAGGATAGACTTATTTTAGTCAGATTTTAGACACACCTGAGATTTGTACAGATACACACAAAAAATCAAAACACCACACACCACAAAAAGTGCAGAAAAACCCCTCCTATTCCTCTTCTCTTGAATATGTATTCTAACAGGAGTATTCAGTTTTTAACCTCACAGAAGGAAAACCAGAAATCTGCCTGCTGCCTTCTTACTGAAGACACTATAGTTATCATCCTTTAATAAGCACGTTCCTGCTTATACATTTCTAACAACTGTTATAGAGGATTCTTCACAGTCCTGTAGGAATACACAGTTCTAGACAGATTTTTTTTGTCAGTAAAAGCAGAGGGAATATTTTAAATAATCAAAGGCAAACTTCTTCTGAAATGTATCATTCTCCCACTCCCAACACACATTACCAATCAATATTCATTCTGTGTGCTTTTCCTGGCACAACCTCTGCACAGTGTTCAAACAGCTTTTAATGAATCCTGCACTCTATACTTATTCACTAAGGCTTTCTTTGTATTTCCAGCAGGGGCCACAAGAAAGAAAATTACAGCAGACAAAAATATAAGGTGTGTTAGGATGAGATAAGTTACTTTCAGAAAAGTAATTTCAATTATTACTAACAGTCTGTGCCAATGTTCCTCTGTAGACTTCAAAGAGTACTTGTAAGAGCAAAGACAATGTTTTTCTCACTGTCAGCAACTGTAGTTGTGCAGGAATTAGCTAATATGAACCACGATAGAGATGAAAATAGCATTTGTACGCATAGTGCAAAAGAAAATTAGATACTCTGTTACCTAAATTAGTTGAATTAAATTGTCATCAGCCTCACTGAATATTAATCGCCCACACAGTTTGTCTTCATATTGCAACCAAAATCTTCTCCAGTTCTCATAGCATGTCTACCTCAAATCCTTTTCCTTTTATATCTATTGAGAATTATATAACCCGAGTCAAGATGTTTAAACAAATGAGTAATTCTAAAGGAAAAAGCAATGATACTTAACAGTAAGTATACTGTAGAATTTATTGTTGTAATTTACCATTCAAACACTCCTTCCATATTAGAATCCACAGGAAAAGTTAACCTCCAAGCATGAAACTGTCTTCCTAAATATAAAGCTTTTATTTTTTCTGTTAAATGAAAAAAAAATAAACAGCACTAAATAAAAAAGCCAACCCCTAATCTAAACAGCTTTTCCTTAGTGGTCAAATCTAAAGTTTGCAATACCTGAATAGTGCACCTTACAACCAGGATATTCAATTACATATATTTATTTATAGTTATTTATAAATAGTGAAAGATAATTTAATTCTGTATTTTTCTATATTTATAGGTTTATAAATTATAGAAATTAGCCTATTTGTTCAGTCCTTTTATAAATGGGTATGGGGCCAAATCAAAAATTATAGTTCATTATTTCTCAGTATGATTCTTAGGAAAATGGTAAAACTTAATAGACCACAAACATAAGAGATGTTATCTACCACTTCTGTAGAAGAGATGATATCCAAGAACCAGAGTATTGGGTCAAAATGCAGATCAAACTATGTTCTATTAAGACTACTTATTTTTTAACAGACTGAAGAAAAAAGGCTAGCTGGATGTATTCCTTCAAAGTTAAAATATGTTTCTAGTAGCTACTTTTCTTCATAAGCTCATTTGCTGAATATATTTTGTAAAATCAAACGATCAGGCTTAGACTGTGACAGGATCTTGCAGTGTATTATCAGAAAGAAAGAAAACAGAAAATCTCCTTTGCCTGTATTACTTTAAAGCTAACTCATTTTTCAGTCTGGGTAGGAATTAAATGTCTTCTATTACTGTTACATGTATACATGTGCTTTCCCAACCTTTAATCACAAATCAATCAATTAACTCTTAGCACACCATGTTTCTGTGAAGCCACTACATTTTTAAAGATACATATTTCTTTCTAGACATATACCTCTTCATCTCATTTGTTTTCACATGTAAAATGGCAGTTCCTAATCTAGCATGCTGTTACACCCCTGTGACAAATTTAATTGAAACCCCATGTTATAAGAGCTTCCACCTATTCACAATTCACCAATATATTTTTTAAATGCATCTTCTGTTTGAGATTGTTTACATTTCTTCATGATGTAGCTGAGCAGCTGGGCTACACCCCAGGTCATGTAAATACATTTTAGAGAATCTTAAACTATGCTGAATCAAAAGATGATCATTCCCTGCCACAGGGAAGTCTTCCTATATCATGAAGCCAATATAGCACTGTTCATATCATCTCATCCTTTCTGGTCAGTGGAGGTTCTTCAGACAAAGGGGATATAACATTTCTTACAACCATAACAACTCATCTGATGTTATTATAAATCAACATTATACATGTCTGTATTTCTTCCATGGCCCAGTTTGGCTTCAAACTAAAATGACTGAATGCTGGCCAACAGCTACTTTTCCTTTAAGCTCAGTATTTTCAAGTCCTGGGGTAGTACAGCTAACAGTTTATTCTCTTATATTTTAGCACAACATGCTGGTTTTTTCAGTATAACCTTTTACTTATACACAACAGTGCTTTTACTAAAACACCAAATATTTGTGAGAGATGGATTTTTTTTTTTTTTCTCTTCTCTAAAAGCACATAGGACAAGTATTTACTGAACATGTACAATCCATTCTCAGTTCACTGGACAGTACCAGGTTTGTAGAATTCAGTCCTAAAACTAATAACAGCAATAGAAATTTTATCACCAACTCATATGGAAGTAGTTTTGCTTCCTTTGTGACTATCAATTCAAGGTCCCTTAAAACCAATATTTTTTTCTTTTCTTCTAAGTAAAAGAAAGAGGAAATATGAACCAAGGATAAAATACTACTATTAATGAGATAATGAAAACCTGTTGTTGAGTATTCAGGGATTGATATAATATAAAAATATAAATGAAAATGAAACAGCTAAAACAATATGAAAAATTACACTGATTACTTACTGTTTGCTTAATGAATCTACTACTTGCTTAAACATACTTCCAGAATGCATAGCATACCACAATAAAAGTAATCAAGGTGTGATTTGGTCAGTAGAAAAGTACAGGAAAGAAAATCAGCTGAATCTTATCACAGCAAAGCATGTCTCCTGCTGACATAAAAGAGAGATGCACAGCTAAAGCTCTTCAAAGGCTTTGAAGATGTACACCACTGCAACAATCCTCAAAAAGATCATGAATTTGTGAGTGTGTCATCTGATGAGTCCTTTATAAATGAATGCCTTTATTCCACCTCTCCATGTTACCCTCAATGATATTATGCACAGTGTCACACCACTCAAGCAGCAACATCTTTAGTGGTGGCTCACTGACATCAATCACTCTCTTGATTTTTTAGGATACCATATAAAACCCTGTCTTTGTTCCCTATTAGAGCTTTTTTTTGCTTTTATGTTAATATGACAAAAGAAAATACAGAAGCATACCAAAATTTTTTCAACAGTTAAAAGTGCTGAAAAAAATTCATGACTCCAATGACACTGAAAAAACACCTGTAGCATTCTAATGCTTAAAATACCCTTCTGCTCTATTTGTTCTATATACCTGACAGAATGCACACTGTAGTTGCTTAGATGTAGTACCAAGAAAAAAACCCACTCATGATTTATATTAACTTTCTCAGGGAATGAGCAGGTGTATGACTATCTTCCCTTCTTCTGCATGTTTGAAGACAGGGCACATGTAAGCATTTTGCCTAACCTCTACAATGACATATATGTGCACTCTTATGTAGTAATTTCTGCATTTGTAAATTTCATTAACCTGTTATGAAACTAGAAAAAGTATTTTAAGTTATAAATCTATACATTCAGACTGCATTTAAAGGCTTAAGGGATATAAAATCCCAAATATCTCAAACTAGCAAATTTCTACAGCTACTCTCACCCTGGGTTAGACAGTGCATCTGATAAAAACCACCATTATTCATTCTTTGATTTCTAGTACTTGGTTGCTGTTTTATTTTTCAATGAGTTTAAACCTAATTCTGCTTTCCAACTCTAGGTTAGATATTGCCTTTTTCTGCGAGAGCTTATTGAATTAGACATTTGAATTTCACCATCCTTCCCACCAATTTAATCAGTTCAATCAAGATCTATTTTTGTTAGGTTTAACTTAATGAAACAGCATTAAAAATAAGGAAATAATTATTACTCTGTTACTTTAAACAGTAACGAATTATCAACTTCAGATACAAAATTCTGAAATAAGTTTTTTTTGGCACTTGATCCCTAGAGAAAGACAACTTTATTTTTGATATTGCTAAGTGATTCATTTAGATTATATTATCAGACTGACACATTAGAAAAGATTTCCACCACTAAAATTGTAATTTCTACTTCACCAAATAGCAAATAAATAAACATTGCTAGTTTTCATGGACTGTGATTGTTTAAGACCAGAAGACTGTTTTGTAAATGGATCCAAACTCACATCTTTAAGACCAATTCAGACACTGCAACTCAGACTTAGGTAATCATCAGAAATATCTATATATGTTTTTGTACTGAAATTAGAAATAACATTTATATATCCTGAAGGAAAAAAAAACAAACAAACCAATATCACTATGTTTTGATGATGACCCAGACCTTTAATCAATTCCCTAATCTCTATCAGCATAATTTTTAAAAGGCTGTCTGTTTTTTGAGCAGAATCTGTAAGTACCATTCAAATGTTACAGCTAGCTTCAAATGTTAAAATTCTTGCTTCCATCAGCCCAATTTTCTTCTTTAGGTTTTAAAACAAAGCAAAGGAATAAGAATGAAAAAAAAAAATTATTATGCCAGACAATGGGTATAGCAAGACCACAAAAATATCCGCTTTAAATGAGTGGATTACTATTTTACTAAGGGAATAATTTAAAAAAAGAAAGAAAGAAACCAAGACAATATTGGTATGAAGAGTAGAGTATGTATAATAGTAAGAAAACAGACAATCTAGAAATGAAACAGGTGGATAATAATAGAACCTACCTAACTGTTCAGGTACCATTTAACCAGTTTTACCAACTCTAGATACCATTCTTGACCACTTCTATCAGGCTAATGGAGCAATATATTTATTAGACATGATCCACTGAATTCTTATTTCTACTTATGCTTCGTACTGTGGGAGTTATACAGGTCACTGAACAAAGAAGCACCAGACATTAGAGGAAAATGCTTTTATAGAGAAGAAGTCAAACATAATGGTGAGGTAATTTAAAAAAAAAAAAAAAATTTATTTCCCTAAGGCAACCCAAACACTTCATTGAAGGAAAATGGAAACTATGAAAATATGAGAAGCTACTTACTATTTGACTATTAACCAAGAGATTATAAAAGGTTTTCTGTCAGACAGTCTCCACTGAAGATATCAGAAGCCTGACAATTCAGCAGCTTTCACTGAAACAGAACAAAAAATTTTGAATACAATCAGATAATAATGTTTGTCTTTGCATGATACGTAAGTAAACAGACAACAGCATAGGCATTGGACTGTGTCTTGCAGCAGGACATGAAGATGTTAAGATATTCAGCCTGGCAAATCTATAAAGGCAGTACTACAGTGATGTACAAACTTTTATTTTTAAGGAAATGTTCAAAATTGGAACTCTAACTGAAATAGTTAAATGTACAACAACGGTATTTTCAAGGCTTGTAACTACCTTGGGACTAATTAATTATTTCATATCTCATGCTAAATTTAGGAAAATGAGCTAATTTGAAAACCTTTTGGTTTTAGAACATTGACGAATTACTGCCATAGAGAAATACAGAAGTATTGATCCTAAAAGAAATTGTTCAGAAAACATGGAAAATACTTGAACAACAAAAATTATGTTATCTTAACATAATAACAAGTTAAATAGAGAGATAATAGACAACTAAACCCTTTTTTTTTTCATTGTCCCTGTAAGCACCCTGTCAGAAAATCCAATGTCACATATACAGATTCTCAATTAATGTGAAACCAAAAATGGAATTTAGGTATACCATATAAAAACTGCAAATAAACTTACTTGTTTAATATAGTTTTACTTGATCAGCTTTAGTACCTATAGATCTATGATACTGGAAGAGTATGCCATATATGGAAGACTAACAAGTTTAAAAAGAAGCATGTGAGATAGAGTATCACTCAGTCTACTATAAATTCTGCTGGTAAAATATAGTTGTAGCTGAATGTCATTTCCAGAGAAGCTTTGTTAGCTTTCTTAAAATACCCTGATTGCTTTAAACTATGAAAAGAAGAATGAAAAACCAAAAGCAAGCCTCGCCCTCTGGTCTACACTCAAGTATTATGTTTTTCCCCACAACACGTTATCATCTCCCAAGTCAAGAAACCTTCTTGCTTTTGACAGGAAGTTCTCAAATATACCCTAAAGTCCTTGAACAAGTGTTTGTGTCAAAATATCAGCATGAGTTGCAGAAATGGCTCCACAATTGTATCATTTTTACAGCTTCCTGTCTGCCTTCTTGTAATATAGCTGCTAAGTATCAGAGATCCGTAGTCACCCTGGAGGAACTACAAACAGCAACAACTACATTTTACTAAAAACAACAACAAAAACCCAGCACTACCCATGTTGCAGAGTATAAGTCAATTACAGATGAAGCGTTAACTGTCCCAGAACTAGGTTGCTAATTCTTGATTAGCATCTGGGATGTGTAATCAATTACCTGATTTTTGCACATAGGCCTTCCATACAACAGAAGTTTTAGTGTGTTTACCCTTTAAAAATATTGTAAGGTTCAGAGTCCTATCCATTCTGTTCTGTTTTCACATTCTCTTCTTCATAATTCAGAAAATCTTTCACTGCAAATTTTCTGGTATCGCCTTTGTTATCTTTTTCTGGGTTAATTCCACTGATCTCACCCTTAACAATTCTCCTTTGGTCACTGAGCAAGAGGATAGATTTACTTTCAATATCCCACTAGGATAATTGGTCTCTGGCCAATTTATCTTAGAGAAACTGTAATTTATGATATTATGACTTTATGAATTATTAGCATGAGTTCCAGTAGGAATGACAGCAGTGTTGTTCTTTGTATGCATGATCCTGATGTGTTTCTTCCTAGTATTAAGGCTCTGGTTGTGCACTGAGATATGTAGAAGTCTTTATTATTATTCTTACTGCCATACTAATCCTCAATTGCTGTTGACATTGTTAATTCATTCTGTCACCTTTTGTGTTTCTGATTGCAGAAGCTGTTTCCTCTAAGCTCAGGATTCACATTCAGTGGAACATTAAAAAATATAATAAGCCATTGTATTTTTTTTTAATTCTTTCTTCCCATTGATGTATTTTCTTAAGATCCTACATTTGCCCAGAGTTTTTCTTATTCCTATACACTATTTCTTGGAAATCTAAGATTAAACTTTTCTTCTCAATGAGATGTGTAATTAATAACCTGATATCAGACTGGTTGTGATCGGCAAGTGCTTGATTTTTTAGGGGCTTGTAAGTGTTCAGCTCAACTGCATAAAAAATAAGCCAAACATGTATAATAAATTCTGATGATTACCATAATAGAGAAAAGCTGTCAGTACCCGAGAAATCAGAGTTTTGGATGAAAGCTCAAATGGACATTCATGGTCATCCACCATCTTCTTTTGGACAGACATTTAGAGACAGAAAATGTTGTGGGTGATACTGGCTAAATATAGGTATCTAATGATGTCCACATGGGACAGTCAGATATAAAACTGGACTCTACAGTAGACCTTCTGAAGCAGTCTTCTGGCCATGGGTAAATATCACAGGACATCTAACATGACATTAAGGCTGCTAAATGCCACTTAAGTTTCTTGTGGTGTTTTCAAACTAGATTTGTGTACAGGCAGCTAAAATATGAAAACCTTTCATTAGCATGCATCAGTTGAGATCAGTCCTGAGTATGCTACTAATAGTGAAATGAAATTACTAGAAGGAAATCTGTCCTCTTAAGAAGATGGCCTGGTGAAGTACCACCAGACTGTCTAGAGAGAATTCAGAAATAGCAACAAAATACTTGGACAAAAGAACTTCCTGAAACAAACAAGCCACCAAGGGATATCATCATAGCAAGCTTGCTTTCCCAGATAGATGTCCCCTTGATCACTCAGCTGAGTAACATGCCTCTTCCAGTATTCAGTCACCCTCAAAGTAAATAAATTCTTCCTTCTGTTTAGGTGGAATTTCCTGTGTTCCAGTTTGTGTCTGTTACCCCTTGTCCTCTCACTGGGCACCACTGAAAAGAGTCTGTCCCCATCCTCTTGACCCCTGCTCTTCAAATATTTATAAACACTGATAAGGTCCCCTCTCAGTCTTCTCCAGACTGAACAGCTCCAGGTCTTTCAGCCTTTTCTCATCAAAGAGATGTTCCTCTCCACTAATCATCTTTGTAGCCCTCCATTGGACTCTGTCCAGTAATTCCTTGTCTCTCTTGAACTGGGAAGCCCAGAACTGGATACAGTACTCCAGAGATGGCCTCAGAGGTGGGCAGAATAGAAGGGGAGAAGAACCCCTCTTGACGTCGGCACTGGTGAGGCCTCACCTCGAGTACTCTGGGCAGTTCTGGGCCCCTCACTTCAAGAAGGATCTTGAGGTGCTGGAGCGGGTCCAGAGGAGAGCGATGAGGCTGGTGAAGGAACTGGAGGGAAAGTCTTATGAGGAGGGGCTGAAGGAACTGGGGTCATTCAGCTTGGAGGACAGTCGGGGGAACCTCATCACTCTCTACAACTACCTGAAAGGAAGTTGTAGTCAGGTGGGGGTCAGACTCTTCTCCCAGACAACTAGTGACAGGATGAGAGGGCATGGCCTGAAGATGCACCAGGGGAGATTTGAGTTGGATCTTAGGAAGCACTTCCTCACAGAAGGGGTGATTAGACACTGGAAAGGACTGCCCAGGGAGGTAGGTGCTGGAGTTGCTATCCATAGAGGTGTTTAAGGAAAGACTGGATGTGGCTCTTAGTGACATGGTCTAGCTGCTGTCATGGTGTTGGGTCATAGGTTGGACTTGATCTTGGAGGTCTATTCCAGCCTCAGAAATTCTGTGATTCTGTGACCTCCTGGTCACACTTTTCTTAATGCACCCCAGGATGCCATTTGCCTTCTTGGCCACAAGGGCACATTGCTGGATCATGGTTAACTTTTCATCCACCAGGACTCCTAGGTCCTTCTCCACGGAGCTCCTTTACAGCAGGTCAAGCCTTAACCTGTACAGGTGCATGAGGTTATTCCTCCCCAGGTGCAGGAATCTACACTTGTCCTTGTTGAAATTCATTACGTTGCCCTCTGCCCGACTCTCCAGCCTGTTCAGGTCTCACTGGATGGCAGCACAGCCTTCTGTTGTGTCAGCCACTCCTCTCAGTTCTAAACCATCAGCAAACTTGCTGAGGGTACACTCTATCCCTTCATCCAGGTCGTCGATGAATATGTTGAACAAGACAAGACCTAGTACTGACCCCTGAGGAACACAACTAGCTACAATGTTCTAAACACTCAGCACAGCAATCTCTATTTACCTAAATGATATATACACACATATATATACATATATTCAGTTATAACAAAGGATACAATCTGTTCTGAGATAAAAGAAAACATTCCTAATGGAGAAGCGAACTTTTCTCCACTTTTCCTAGTAAAGCACAGAAATCAAAGAGCAATACACTTATCTAAAGAAAAAGCTAAAATAAATAAAATGTGAACTTTGGTGGAATTCTAGTACTTTCTAGAAAAATGAGGCACACAATATAATAATCAAATAAGAAATATAAAAATCAAATAAGTGAAATATCTAGGGAAGCATATCTAAAATTCATCCACCAACAGAAAACATTCCCCAAAAGAGGACTTGCCCAGCAGCAGATTCTACGAGAGACTGAAACAGGTATGAGTAGTAAGAATATGAAATCAATAAATAAGGATAAATATTTTGCCTGAGTCTGAAATTGTCTGTGTATCTAGTTTTAATCACTAGAAGAAGAAAGGCAGTTTAACAAGCTTAATGGGGAAAGTAATGGATCTAGAACTGGATTAATTATCAGCAGTGTTACTAATATGAAAGAAGGATTTAGATCACTGGTACACTTAGGGAAAGTACTTAACGAATCTCTCTAAGAAAAAAGATTATTGTCAAGAGAAATAACCAAAGGGTTGTTTATAACAGAAGCTTAGATGTAGTTATAATGTAGGGGCTTGAAATATCAGTGCAGGACACAAAAGGGAGGGGGAAAAAAAAAAAGAAAATAGTTATTGAATGATAAATATTTTAAGGTAAGGAGGAATAAATTATAAAAATAAGAAAAGATCATTTAAGTATATGGATCATCAAAATAGGAGAAGGTCACATGGACAGAAGAGTCCAAGTGAGTCAAAATAACTTCAGAAGAAAACATAGGGCAGGGGGAGAAAAAGACATTTCATTTTACTGGCAGCTAAATTGTTGAAACCCTCCCTGGCAAACTTTTTCATTAGATCAATGAGTGGTCTCCCCATGCCTCCCTCCTGCGTGGTGTGGGAGGTACCACAGCCCCACACAGATGCAGCCACCTGTTCTGGAGGCTGGAAGAGCTGCACAACAAAATCTTGCCAAAGTAGGGCCCAAGCACCAGGTCCAGTACTAATTAGCTCAGCAGGACAGCTTTAGAGTCAACTGTAAGTTTTCATGGTTAGATTGAAAATCAACACATTTGAAATGTTTCTAGTAAGTGAATATTTCCACTGAATATTATTGTTAGTTAAATGGAAGAATATGTGAATTAGTGCAAAAATTTTAAAATTAGGAAATAACTGGTAAAGAGAGAATAATGGGTCAGTGGCGAAAATTAAGGTTAGAGAAAAATTCCTACTAGGGCACCTCACAGAGTTCTATTGGAATTTGTGTTTTTCATTAACTTTGCCTCAAAATGCAGGACTGCTTTAATGAAAAGTATGAATGACATATTTATGAATTACTGTCAATGACTGGAGTATCATACCTGGAGAGCTATACAACAGAAAAATATATCAGACTGCAGTCTACTTCAGACTTTCTAGTTTCTTTCATGGTTTTATCTTCAGCTTGACATTCTTGCATGAGAACAAACTAAAAAAAAAAATCTAACAACCAGTTTACAACCCCTCTACAAATCCTTTTTCTAACTTTACCAGAACCCATGATGTTCCTTGTCCAGCAATGAATTGTCTCCAGAATTATGACACTAAATCCACAATTCTACACAGACTACATGGGTGCCTAACAGGTAGCAGGACAGACACGTTTTCTTGGGGAGACCTGTCAACAGCATTTTTCAATTCACTTGGCATGCCCTTACAACACAAAATGAAAAAACAACTTCAAAATGGATGCTATACAACCATGAAATCACTGTTTCATTAAACATATTTTCTAGTTGCAGGATTAAGTTACTTGGGATTAACAAATATTTGGTCATTCTTGATGCTTTTATTTCAATATGGCAGTCAAATGTTTCTGCTTTAACTGCCAGTTATGAGTAACAGCAAAGCAAGCCCATGATTAATTTTCATTACCAGATTATTTAGCTGCATGCTGCAGAAAGTTGTACTTAATTTTATATCTAAAATCAATATTCATCTCAACTAGAAAGGAATAACAATAAACACCTGCAGCATTTGTTGAAGGACAAATGAGGCAAATGTTGAATGTAGTGAATATCTGCCTGTCAAATTTACTAATTTTAAGCTGTTTCAGACTTGAACTTGCATCAGAAAGCAGTATCAGTGTATCTTACTAGCAAATACATTCCCTGAACAAGTACAGGACTGCCATCTTAAAAATCTAACACCATATGTTTTCTTTACAGTTCTTGGTCATAGTCACTAAAATTAATGCAAAGACTTTCAGTAGCCAACAAATGTCTGTGATCTAAGCTACAAAATATATTCTCTTTATATATGTTTTATATCCCCTGACTCCACCTATTTCCATTCACACACAAAACTTTCAGTTTTTAGAAAATACCAAGAATTGTATCCTAAAAAGTATAGATCTGTACTCCTATTAAAAAATAACCCCAAACTCCATAACAAATCAAAAAAACCCCAAACCAAACCAAAACAAAAAAACCACAACCCAAAAAACTCCATATACCATAGTTTCTGAACAATCCAGTAATTTTATTTCTTTTTCCTTTTAATATGAAACTTAGAAAAAATTCCCTATGAAAAGCTATTCATGGAAAAAGAAAAGAATCTCAGGAATCTGAGCTTGAACAAAGAGGAGAAATACCTGAAAATATGATGAGGATTGGTGCTATCCAGAACAAAACCCACTGTTCTCCAAGAATATGTTTTCATTTTATAGCTAAATTGTTTGATAAACCAACTAAATAGTAGCATATGAGAGAGTAAGTGCTCTTCATGCTGTTAAGTTTATAGAGACAGTGCATTAATATTGATTCCTACATGTGATGTGATACCAGCTTATTACAGAAGAAAGACAGGAGACTGTTTTTCTCTTTCTCTCTTTGTCCTTTCTTGTTGCTGTGAACATTGGATATATACACATATGCAAAAAATAAATGGAAAATGAGTTGATCTAGTTACTAGAAAATTCTGCTTTTGAATGCAGCTGTATCCACACCAGTGAACTAAACAGGGCCAATGATCAGGGCTGGACAATGCTACACAACTGCCCACACTGTTACTGGTATCCCTCTCAGCATATTTTTACTTCATGCCCAGTAGGTCTCTCCTTGACACAGACTGTGCACAGTTTGCACAAGTGTTCAGAAGCAGCTGTTTCCAATAGGCAAGTGGATAAACTTCCATCCTACCATCCTGATGGGATCCATCTGTCAGAGAAGAGGAAGAGCATCTTCAGTTATAGGTTTAGCAAACTGATTAAGAGGGCTTTAAACTGAAGTTGCTGATGGAGGGGAACCTCAATCCATTCCACTCCTACCAGTTTGATGCCAGTGCCAGCAATAGATGCCCAGAACCTGGAGAGGGATCACAGGGGGAATAAACAAGAGGAATTAAAGACAATGACACATCTGCAGGCCTACAGCCTTATTGACATCATAGAGATGTGGTGGGATGGCTCCTATGACTGGAGTGTTGGAATAGAAGGATACAGGCTCTTTAGGAAGGACAGGCAGAGGAGATGAAGAGGGGGTGTCACCCTGTGTCAATGACCATCTGGAATGTATGGAGCTCTGCCTGGGGATGGATGAGGAGCAAACCAAGAGCTTATGGGCCAGGATGAAAGGACAGGCAGGGACAGGAGATATTACAGGGGGTTTGCTATAGGTCACCTGATCAGGAAGATCAAGTGGATGAGGCCCTCTCTAGACAGATGAGAGGAGAGCCATGTTCACAAGACCTGGTCCTCATGAGGGACTTCAACCACCCTGATACCTGTTAGAAAGACAACACAGTAGGGCAACAGCAATCCAGGAGGTTACTGGAATGAACTGATGAAAATTTCCTTCTGCAAGTGGTAGAGGAGCCAAGAAGGAGAGGTGCTATACTGGACCTTGTTCTCACCAGTAAGGGTGGGGAATGTGAAGCTCAAGGGCAGCCTTAGCTGCAGTGACCAGGGAATGGGGGATTTTAAGTTCCTTAGGGCAGCAAGGAAGGCACACAGCAAGCCCACTACTTTGGACATCAGGAGAGCAGAGACTTTGGACTCTTCAGGGACCTGTTTGGTAGAGTACCTTGGGATAAAGCCATGGAGGGAAGAGAAACCCAAGAAAGCTGGTTAATATTCAAGAATCACCGCCTCCAAACTGAGAAGCAATGCATCCCCACAAAAAGGAAGTCAGGCAAAACCACCAGAAGGCCTCTGTGGATCAACAAGAAGCTCCTGAATAAACTCAAACACAGAAAAGAAGTGTATGGAGGGTGATTCCCCTATAGAGAGGAATACAGAGAAATTGTCTGAGCAGCCAGGGATCAGGCCAGGAAAGCCAAACCCTGATGGAATTAAATCTGTCCAAGGACTTCAAGGGCAACAAGAAAATATTTCTATAGGTATTTCAGTAATAGAAGGAAGACTAGGGAAAATGTGGTCCCTCTTCCAATGGAAACGGGAGAACCAATTACTTGGGATATGGAGAAGGCTGACGTACTCAACAAATTGTTTGCCTCAGTCTTCACCAGCTAGTGCTCCAGTCACATCACCCAAGTCACAGAATTAATGGCAGGGACTGGGAGAATGAAGAATTGCCCATCACAGGAGAGAACAGGTTTGAGACCATCAAAGGAACCTGAAGGTGTATAAGTCCAATGTACCTGAGGAGACGCATCCATAGGTTCTGAAAAAACTTGAGGATGAAGTTTCTAAGCCACTATCCATCACATTTGACAAGTCATGGCAGTCTGGTGAAGTTCCCACTGACTGGAAAAGAGGAAACATAACCTCTATATTTAAATAGAGAAAAAAAGGAAGATCCTGGGAACTACAGGATAGTCAGTCTTACCTCTGTGCCTGGCAAGATCAAGAAGCAGACCCTCCTAGAAAATCTGAGAGGGCATATGGAAAATAAGAAGGTGATCAGTGACAGCCAACATGGCTTCACTGACTGCAAATCATGCCTGACAAATTTGGTGTCCTACTATGGAGTTACAGTGATGGTGGCTAAGGGAAGAGTGACTGATGTCATCAAACAGGACTTGTGCAAAGCATTCAACACTGTCCTACATGACATCCTTCTCTCTAAATTGGAGAGACATGGACTTGATGAATGGACCACTCAGTGGGTAAGGACCAATTATGTGCACTCACAGCCCAGGAGGCCAACCATATCCTGGGCTGCATCAAAAGAAGTGTGGCTAGCAGGTCAAGGGAGGAGGTGATTCTGTCACTCTACTCTGCTCTGGTGAGACCTCACCAGGAGTACAATGTTTAGCCTTGAGGCCCCCAGCATAAGAAAGACGTGGACCTGTTGGAGCAGGCCCAGAGGAGGGCCATGAAGACGATCAGGGGGCTGGAGCACCTCTCTTATGAGAACAGGCTGAGAGAGGTGGTGCTGTTCAGCCTGGAGAAGAGAAGGCTCTGGGGAGACTTTACAGTAGCCTCCCAGTACTTAAATGGGGACTACAGGAAAGATGGGGAAGGGCCCCCATATATCAGACAGAGTAGTGATAGAACAAGGGGTAATGGTTTCAAATGGGAAGCAGGTAGATTTAGATTAGCTATAAGGAAGAAATTCTTTACTGTAAGGGTGGTGAAACAGGGGAACAGGTTGCTCAGAGAAGATTTGGATTCCCCCTCCCTGAAAGTGTTCAAGACCAGGTTGTTTGAGGCTTTGAGCAACCTGGTCTAGTGGGAGGTGTTCCTGCTAATGGCAGGGGTTTGGAACTAGATGACCTTTAAGGCCCATTGTATGTTTCTAAACCATTCTATGTTTCTATTCTATGACAACTGAACACCCCTTGTTCACATAATGCTCACATTGGTGCTAATGCCAACAGGCCGTAATAAATCGATTAACTGGAGTAAGCAAGTGGCTTGAATCACTCATGAATAAATTTCTTATGTAATTCACCCATATAGGTTACAAACTAAAGTAACTTAAATTGCTACAGTAAAAGACTACAGAATTCTTCCAATTGGAAAAGGTATGATATATAGGTAACCTACTCTCCCTCTGTAGACAACACAGTATTTGCAATACTCTTTTTGGCAGTGAATGTAGCTGAAAGACTACAGTGCTATTGTCTATACTATACATACACACATGTAATCCTTGAAGAAGAAAATAGAGAAGTGTTCACTCTTTAAATGCCAATCCATATATTATTCACATTACAATATGCAAACCTGGTTAGGTAAACCAAAAGTAGTATTGCTTAGATGTCAAGACTCACTAAACTGAAATTACATTTTAAACATTATTGATTAGCAACTCACAGTGTGGAAAGCAACCAAGGTGATCCTACACTAAAGTTACATAAAATATAGAAAGAAGAAACCTCACTATTATTTTCCAACTCACATTGCCTCTGCTGTCCCAGAGAGGGACCTGGTTACCTTGTTTTTCATAAATAAAACAACCTGGTAGCTGTTAACCAGTGTTGATAGGGGGAAAGGAAAGCAGCTCAAGCCCAGAGTCCCTTTCTGTCTTTGAAGGCTGAGATTTAAAAGGAAACAAAAGCAACATCTTCTCTTATTAGCCAGTGCTACCTTCATAAAAGTATATGATAAAACAGTGTATACTTTCAAAAAATAAATGCTTTAGGTGAAATCATAAATGTACAGCTAAGTAAATTTTATCAAATAATCATTTAATAACACAGGATTTAATTTAAACTGCACCTAAAGCAATGTGAAATCTTGCTTTTCATCATTCCTTACCATCCTGACTATGATTATTTTCAGGAGTTTCAGCTCAAGTATATTTCCAACTGGATTTTTAAGTTATATGTTAATCTGCAATTTCCCTTAAAATTTCTAAATTTCTTTCTCTAATTGGTAAGATTTCAATGACTCTTCTTTTTCTTACATTGCATATGAGCAATTCACTGCTAAATACATAGAAAAGAGTCCCTTTGTGAAGCAAGCAGACAAGTCCATCAGCATAGAGAGTATTATAAGTGAAAGAAAAGAATAAAATGTAGATACAAAATTATTAGAAAATGAGACAAGAAGGTTCTCCCACAGTATTGATACTTTCCTGATGTCAGAAACTCAAGCTGACTTCAGTGGGGATTGCCATCACTCAGCTCCGCATAAAATTTGTCATAATAGATTTTAATATGACATCAAATTTAATACAATTTCAATTCTACAGTACTTCAGAAAGCATATGTTACACCTTCTTCACAGAGAAAAATGCTAAGGCATCCTCCTTAACAACTGAAGAGCCATCTGGAAGATCGTACTCGCAATGTAAGCACACACATCTACTGGCTGCTCTTTCCTTATATAGGTTGCAGCTGCTTCACAACTGCTGAGGCAGGAACTTCATCAGCACACAGAAGGTCCTCAGAGGTCTTCAACCAGGTCTAATCTTTGTGGCAGGTTTTATTTTAAAGCCATGGGGGAGTGCTGGTTGGCACCAAAGTCTATGTCACCACACAGTGTTCCTTTCAGACTGTCTTGTCTTTTACTTTCTATTATAGCCCTCAGGACAGACACCCTTGTTGGCCTTTCTGGTATGAAGCCATAGAGAAGGCACATCAGAAAACTTCCAAAAGGCCAAGATGCTCACAGGTAAGCCATTGCTTCCTGGCATTAACAATCTTACTTTCACCAAATCAGAACAAACTGCAGGCATCTATAATACATCTATTAGTTTTCCATAAATTAATATAAAGAAGCGATATGAAAAATAATTCTCATTCTTTAGTGAAGAACATACTGCAACAGCTATATGTCCATGCTTTTATAATGACTGATCTCCTTCCAATATTTGAAACTCTCAGTCGCTATCCAACACCCTTTTGACTTCTCTTCCTCCTCAAAACCACCTTTGACATTTTTTCTTGCCTGGGATGCCTCATACGGCTCAGCTGATAACACATAACAATTTTTTTAAAATTTGTACTGAGAAAGCTATGGTCTCTTCCACTGTCATACAGGTCTGACATCAAATAAAGTCTAAGTTTAGATCAAGTGTCTGTTTCTAAACGGATACTAAAGACTCTACAACCAAACTGTGCGATTTCTTAGTCTGCAGGGGCTGTGGGGGCACAGCCTATTCTACACTTCTCTTTCAAATAGCCACCATTTCATTTTACAGTAAACTACTAAATAATAATATTACTGTTTGGATGAAAATCTCTTTGGAATGAAGAGATTAAATTTTTAATTAGACATGAAAATCATAATCAGCTCCTGAAGCATTATCTATTACTATATATTACTAATTGGCTTAACAAATTACATCATTACATTTTCCCTCTGCTTTACTGCATTTATTACAGAGAGCAGATAAAGTAACAACTTTACATGACAGTTTTGGGATCCTTTGATACAAAAGGTACTACTTAAAGAGCTGTAATATTCTGAAATTAATTTATTGTAATATTTTTCATTGCAAGTCACTGATCAGTTTAAACTGATGAGCTGCCCTTCCTTCTGAACTGTGTAGTGCACCCCTATGGTATTCCCTCATTTAATCTGATGTAAGTATGTGTGATATACATGATAACCTAGCCTGGGCAGGTTTCAGGCAAAAACTGCTCTGAAATTAATATGCCATCCTTTTGTCTGACTCCCTATCAACTGAGAAAGAAAAGTTTATCTTACCTCCCATCAGTTAATTGCAATTTAGTTCATTAAGCAGTCATGTGAATGCATAGGTTATCTCACAAGACAGAAAAAAGGAAGATACCACCAGTAGAAGTTAGAAAATAGGAGTGTTTCATAGCATCATCACTGGATTAAAATGAGAGTAGAATAATGGCATTAGAATGACATCTTAGGCTTGAACATAAAATTGAGAATTTCAAAGATTCGCAACCATCAAGATTATCTCAATTTCCCCCTGGAAGTGCACAGAATGGAAGATTAATTCAATTGGCAGGTCAAATTCTTGGTTTAATATTATAAAACCTGACTCAGCTTAAAAAAAAAAAATCTTTAAAGATTTTAAAGTTTAGGCGAAATATTAGTATAGAAGGTACAATAGTAGGCCCTAGTCACTGACAAAAAGAGACAATTAGTGCTAATAAAAACTAAATGACAAATACAATTTTAGTTATAATTTGAACATGTATAGAGGAAAAATAAAGACAACTGTGTTAAGTTAGTGAAATAAAACCAGAGAAAATCCAGAGCTAAAACAACAGTAGATATCTGTTGCTGTCGCAATTTGAAGAGTAACGTATCAGAGACTGCACTATATTGATATTCAATTACCATAAATATTTGTAAAACCCTGAACTTGAACACTGAAGTCCTCACTGTTATTAAAGCTTCTTGAATAACACTTGTTTGTTAATATACTAGTACCCACAGTAAGTTGACTAACTAACAGCATGAAGTAAAGGATTTCAAGCACTTAGTAGAGACCTTTCCATTTTGCCAACATCACAAATCACTGCCATCTTCTTAACCTGTTAGACTGTTGATGAGTCATTAGTTCAAACAAACAAACAAAACCCAGCACACTAATGTCAGGGAAGAACACAGCAAAACTTACCAAATCAAACTAACTTCCTATTAAACCTTCATAAAACAGAAATGCAAAAAAACCATAAACTTGCAAAATCCATTAACTTTTCAAGCATATTGTCCTCTTTGTCCATTTTCCATTAGTTTTAACTGACATAACTAAGCTAAAATTGTTTGAAGGGTTTCAGTCATTTTTTTCATTTTTAATTTTTTTTTATTTTTTCACAAAAATGTAAGAAACAGCCAAGTATGTGGAAATACATTAAACATATACAAGAAATTGAGAAAATTTACCTATCAGTGGTATATATCCATATCTCACAACTTCCCATATTACTCTATTATATTAGCATATATTACATAAATATGTAATAACATATATTAGAATAAATTACTCATATTACAATAGTAATTGTCTGTTAGACTATACGGTGTACAGTTAATGTCAAAGTACTGAAGACTAGACTAAAATGTAAATGAGCTGCCAAAAAAAGAGTAAAAAAAAAAAAAAAAAAAAATTCTTGCAACCCAGAGGAAAACCAAAATTCATGTTGTCTTGCTCAACACAACCTTTCCTACCTCCATGCTTCTATGTTTTTACTTAAGAGCTCCAAGAAAAGTATAGTTAAATTAGAAAAAGTCAAAGCTTATTCTTTCTTTTACACAGAGCCCAGTTAATTTGGGATCACCTTACACAATGAGATGTCTTCAGTAGGCAGAAGCAAAAAGAAATAGAAATACTCCTGCAATTACAGATGATCATGTGGTGGGCAGGTCTCTGAAAAGAGCCGACATTTCACAGTGAACCCTTGTGCTCTCAAATCTGAATATATTCCCTATTAACAAAACCTTAGCCCACGGGATATCAGCAATTCAGCATGGTAATCTGTGACTTTGTCAGCTATAACTGACTTGGCATGAAATCCACAATGAAGATAATGAGAAACTATTTCTGAAGCAAACTGCAGGTACATCCAGCGGACAGCTATTCTCTTACAACTATACCAAACGCAACAAATCTCAGACATACTCAAGACCCTATTCACTGAGTGTGCAAAACCAAAAAGCAATTCTGTCAGTTATAATTCTTAACTACTGCACTGAAAATCAGCAACATTACTGCTTCTAGTGTTCTCATTAGACCTATAGACTACCAGAAGTGTGCTATAAGGTCCTTCTATAAATATCTAAAAAACATCTGGGTTTACACACAAGAAACAATAAAAATGATGACAACAGTTAACTGTGTAAACAACAGTCTCCTTTATTTTTCCTGCAGCTTCTTTTTCTGGTCTGCCTTTGGGCCAAGAAGACCTGCCTGGGATGCCTTGTGCTTGTCTGAAAGACTATTTCCTTAACAGCTCTTGGCATCGAGACCAGTGAAACAGTTCATAATCTGAAGTGTCAAGTTTGAAATATTGCAGGGTTTTTTCATTGTGAAGCCCTTCACTCTACTTCTTCTTTGTGGTGTGAATTAGCCCAAATCACTACCTTTTTCCATTTATTATATTTTATTCTGCAGCATATAGATAATCCTGACATAATAATTCTTGTAGAGATTTGAAATAAGACGCAAGGTTCGAGAAGGGCACATTTAATTGCAGGCGTAGGGAACACAAAAAGTTTGAACCATGAGATTGTATGTGAGGACCAAAGAGAAGCATCACAGAAATCCCTGGATGAATAAGGAGGACCAAAGAGAATAGAAAAGAGACAGTCTATAAAAGAATCTGAAACACTAAAATAAATAAGGCAGTAATATTATTGGGAGGACAAGTTAGCTTAGAGATAATTCTCTCTTGCTGTGAACCATTTACAAGAAAGTTAAAACTAGGCAAGGTGAAGTAAAAGGCAGAAGATCAATTTCATTTCACTTCCATAAAGTGAAGCAACACTTCAAATTGCCATAAAACACTTGTTGTTAATTGCCATTATTGATCACTTCAGTTGTGTGGCTGCTTTCCAGCTCTCTCCTGTTACTCAGCAGTGCTGTAAAATGAGACATGCTTTGATTCATGTGTTCTTAAATTGGAACTGAATCCCAAATTTTCAATGTCTATATACTATGCCTACTACCCAGTTCAGGTCTTCTTAGCCCAGCTGTTTAGCTTCTCTTCACCCATCTTGAACAAATGTCGCTATTTCTATTTAGAATAACTCAGCAGTGAGAATAAAAGGAACACATTCTGTTCTCCCTTTCTCTCAGACACTCCAAAAAACCCTGAAGATTGATGCCTGCAGCAAAACAAGCTGACAAGTCAGTAATGACATTCGTTTAAGAATGTTATTCTTTGTGGAAAATTGCTTTGAATTTTTTGAATGATTTCACTTATTACTAAACAGTTACTGAACTGGAAGACTACATTGCATTTTTTTCTACTTGATTTCTAGGGACAAGATAGTCTTGAAAATGGTGGAAGTACAGCACATTCAGAGACTTTCTAAATATGTTAAGACACAATGGAGGCAGAGACTGAGTTTCAAGATCTTTAAGAAATTCTGACAAACAAGAAGTTACTAAGTTGGAATACAGATACATATCCAAAGTGAAAGTCTGCAACAGATGTGCGGTAAAGCAAACAGAACCTACAGGATACTTGTAATTGAAGTAAAATTCACGTGATGCATGTTATTATATGGAAGATCTTTGTGAAAACAGAACATGTTGAAATGTCAGTTATGAAGGCATTTAAATACATGCTGAGCTACTTGGACAGAAATCCATCCTTGAAGTGCGGACAAAAAGCAGAGTAAAAACCATGAAAAGAGGCACTGACAAGGAATGGTGCCTAAGCAAAATGCACATCCAGCTGGTAATTTAATATATTGACAGAGAAAATACAAAATATTTAAATTCAATTCTGCAAAATAATATAATATCACTTGAGATGATTCACTTGCAAGACTGCAAATACTGAATATTATTTTTCCTGTGCAAAAGTTACAAATAAGTGTACTGAGTGATAAGACTGAAAATACAAAGGAAATCAGAAAAAAAAAAGTATGCTTTATATCTCTCTAAAAATATGCACAATTAGGCTACACTTCAATTCTAGTATTTTGGAGCATCTGAGAAGCCAAATGCAAATACTGATCCAAATATTGGTTTAGGATCTTATAGCCATCTGTAACAATGAAAAACTTGTATTTACTTTTCAAATACTTGAGTAAAAATTGTCTCATACTTCTCTGAAGTGAAGGAATACATGCAACTGCCACAGAAATCTAAGTACAAAGACACTAACCTTCATTAGTCTGGGGTGGGTTGACTTGAAGACAAAGTCAGGTAAGTTAAATAAGAATAATTAAAAACCATTATTATTCTTGGCAACACCATCTTTCTTAAAATTGCTCTCCAACTCCATTTTTTGTAAACTCAGTGCTGGCATTGGTGTGTCACATGGCTATTGCACACTTAATTCTATCTCCATTAGCGGGTGAAGAAAGACTCCAGATTAGCACTGAGGTGCTGGGCTACAAGCATAACTTCTACTCTGTGCCTCCATCAGATGGACGACAACTCATCAAGCTGAGGCAGTCATAAATTTAAATTGGATATTTCACACTAAAATCACCAAAGTTGCTTTTGCCATGAATATCTGTACATACCTAAGAGCCCGATATCTCTTGTCCAGACTAATCTGAAATATAGCAGAACTGCAGAATTTCGGCTCATGGTTGTAGAAATAACAAGTGATACTTAGAATGTAGTGCTCTGTGAAAGAATGAAACCTGACACAATGATATAAGATCTTTTCAGTAAAGTTAGGATTTCATGGAAATAATTTAATCAGGACTAGATTTACCTACCTATTCTTAGTTAAATTATCATAATGTCATACATGAAAGCATCCTGTTCCACACAGGCTATTAGACTTCAGTTTTAACTCAGTATATTTAAAAAAAAAAAAAACAAAAACAAAAAAAAAACCACAAAAATCAAATATGGGCTTCAAACATTAAATGTAAATTAATAACGGTTGCATACAAAAATGTGAATCCCAATTTAAATAATTCTACTCAAGTCATAGAGGGAATAATTTCATTTCCTCCTTTACCCATTTAACAACAAAGATAGCGTAAGTAGATGTTCAGGTTGTCTTCATCAGGAATCAGAACATGCAGATGTATCTTCTTCAACCACGGCCTTTGAACAGATTAACTACCTCTATGCTTATTTAATAACTTGACCCCAGGCTAGCATTTTCTCTTCTGCTCTCACAGCGTCACATAGAAAGCAGTATGTGCAGTGCACAGACACACAGCAAATCTAGCATCATCGAACTGGGACAGTATTTTAATTCAGAAACACACTCCAGAGACTGAATGGCTGCAGGTGTCCCCTCAATGTCTTCATTTTTTGTAGCTGTCTAATGCATAAATCTTTAATTGAACTTCTGTCAGCATCAGAAAGAAATGCTGTCACGACATTTACTTTTTCAGAGTGAAAGGAAATGTTGCCATACTGCCAATATAACTGTACAGATAGGCTTAGGACTTAGAAAGAGATGCAGAGATAAGAGAACTTGTGACACAGCTATGAGGACAGAGACGAGAACTTGTGACACAACTATGAGGACACCATTTGTATGCAAGGGAAAATTCAGTCCCAAACTGACTTTTAAATTTTGTCATCTAAATCCATTGTTTCTTTAGTGCGTGGATATATAATAAAAGTATATTTTACTATAAGCTGTGAATTTCAAAGCTGGTGTTTCAAGGTGTGGGGTTTTTTATGTACATCAAAAAATCCATTAAGAGGAAAATGAATTTTCATTCATGCTTCATGAATAAGAAATTTTAAAATATTCTATTTTTAATAGGGACATATCAATTAGCAGACATAGAGCTGTAAACCATGTACTGAACTGCTATCTAGCTCTTTAAAAGACTCAGAAATATACAATTTTCTTCAGTTTCCTACTGTACTGTAAGTTCACTTAAGAGCTGTTTCATAACATGGAAGAAGGTGGTTAAATTTATCAAATATTAATTGAAGGTTTAGCTCCTGAACAAAATAATTCATGATTCTTCAATAAATTTGTACAGTGCCCCTGATGTACCACAACACATTTAAATTAAAACTAGCACTAATAGCTTTATGTACATATCTGCATATCTATATGAATACATTAAGGTCAAGTTATAGCATATAAAATTCTGTTAGCAATTAACTGTGGTCCTGATCCAGCTCTCACTGAAGGAAATGTAAGCTTTTACTGATTGAACCAGGAACTAGAGTGAAGTAGTAAGTATAGGATGCAAGTTAAAGATTGCTGTGATTGAAAATCTGTCCCTATATCCATTAACTGTAGTTACAGACGTCACAGATACTCGTTTTTTTCCTAAACTGTCTTATTATTCAACTGCAGAAGACTATTTTTTATTTTCAAATTATGAACCAGAACTATTAAACCAGAAATTTCCAATATACTATGACTATAAGTCTCTGTTTTAATTTATACCTGTTTGTCTTAGCTTTAGCTGCACAACATGGCACAAAAATACTCTTCGTGCACATCCTTATTTAAACCCCCCTGCTTTCTGTGGGTTCTAGACTATCCAAATTATGTGACCCGTATGATGCATTACAAAGCTTCAATGTTCGCACTGACTTTAAGAGATAAAGGTGGGGATAGAGAGAAATGGAAGAATAATGTATGCTTGCATCTGTTTCCTATCTAGATACAGAACTGGTGAAATTTATGTATATTTTTCAATCAGGGTAACTTTAAATGCTCTGAAGTTGGGGTTTTTCCTTCCTATATGATCCTACAGGAAACAAACATCAGCCTGTTTTTATAAATACCCACAAGAATGTGCACACTATGCACACACTCCTCTGACGATAAGAAAGAGAAAGCATTGTTAATGATAGGCTGAAGAAAATAAATCCCCTAATTGAAAAAGCACAGAAAACACCTGTTTCTTATGCTCATAAAAAGAAACAAATTGCAACAAATGTACATATGAAAAAAAGTTGTTGCCCATCTAAATAGGTATCTGGTTTTCCCTTTTATCCTTCTAATCCTGTAAAACTGATACACAGTGTCTCCTAAGACAAAAGGGAAAGAGAAAGGTGCACTCTAATTATGAAAAGACAGTATAAGACCTTACTGTTTAACATACATAACTTCAAGACAATGATTTCCCACCTATTACATCTTAAACAGGTAAATTACATTGATATATTTGCATAAATATCACTCTCTGCCTCTCTAGCAGTCATGCTTTCTTAACATCTAGCAAACTGTCTCATATGAAATGTGATATATTCACATCCAGCCTATGGGTGTACTAAATGCAGTAAGTGTGCTGTAAATGTACTAATCACTGTCTCACTAAATCACAAATGATAGTAGACAAGTGTGAACGCAGCCTGGCAGCAGTTCTGTCCTTGTATCTCATGTTACCAATTCCTACCTTTCTTTTGACAGTGAAGATGATGGTAAGCCAAAACAATGCCTGATGCCAATATCCAGGCACTCTGTAAAATTAGATGACTTCATCTCCTTGAAGGGAACTGAATTTATGTCTCAGACTGTCATGCTCTAACCACTTTACAAGTCATTTTAGGTTCATCATATTAAAAGATTTCATATGGAATCTATTCTTGCTTTGTATTATATCTGTGTATACCATAATAAAAGAGTACAGCTGTTTTTTTGTGTGTGCAGATACAAAAACGTAAATATATTCTACAAGAAATACCCTACCGTTTTGTAGCTCTGATTGTGTTCAACCCACGTACAGAGAGAGACAGAGATGGCTGAATGTTAGATTAACTACAGACTAGTGGCAGATAGGATTCCAGCCCCTTCTCTCTGTCCTAAGGGACAAAGGCAGAGAGAACAACCAGTTACAGCACCTAAACTTAGGGTGGCGGGGAGGCAGGGCATCGTTTAAACTCTATCAGGGAGAAAGAACAAATTAGTCTTCCATAGTTTACTAAAATTTTAAATCCTAAAATTAAATAAAAAGTGAGAACAAAATAACATCCTTCCCAGTTTCACAAGTAGTGTACAAATATAACCATTCTGTTTTCTTTCAGTAAAACTCCTAAATGGAAATGGAAAAATTTTGTTCAGCTTGCTTTAGCTTCAATTCAGTGAACAAGACAAATGAGAAGAGTAACTGGCTTACACTGAGATGAAACTCATTTGGTTCTTAAAATCGACTTAGTTACTCATGTTGAGTAAGTATAATTAAACTCATGTTAATACAGGAGGCTGAAAATTGATTCATTATATACTAAAGAAATCTTTATTTTTTTTCTGCTAGCAAACTGGCTACAGACAAAATTTTTGTTACCATATTTTCTCTGAAAGTAATTCCTTCAGTAAAACTCATTTTTGAGCACTGACTTATTAATTTAAGGGGGTTTTGTCTCAATAAATATCCACATGGAAAGTCTGTTCTCTGAATGAATGACAGCAACTGAGAATCACAATCCCGGTGTGAATACTCCAATTTAAAAAGGAAAAATTAATTTCTGAGAATAATAAATTATAAAAGTCTGAATATTTTTTTTTTCTGTATTTACTGTGTTTAAAACAAAAATAACCCAATAATCCCCAAATCTGAAATCCAAAAATAAGTTAATGTGCATGGCATAAAATTCAGGTCAAGGAAAGGTTATTCAATATAACCATTCTGGAGGAAATGAATGACAGGTGTCATTTTAAGGTATTACTTGTTACACAGAACCTTGAATAGCCCTATGTTTTTTGGGTTTTTTTCAGAATCAGAAGACTTAATTTACTAATTAAATTAAAATGTTATTTTCTTATTTGAAAACCTGTACCTGAATGCATGCTGTTTCAGAATACCTTGGGAAAAGGTTTCAGTTGGATGCAGACTGAAATTATAAATTTCACTACATTATAAATGCTTCAACTTTAAAGCAATGATATTTTTTCTTAATATTACACCTTTGCTGAATGATTTGCAATAAAAAACTAATTCAATAGATTACCCTATTTCTGCTCTTCAACTGTCTGCATACAGATTATCATTTTTTAAGGTATATTGTTCATCCACAGACTGCATGTTGGTCTCAAAATTCAGTTAAAGTTCACACTAAATTTTGTGATCACACACATCTCTATACCTCATTAAAACTATAGTTAAATTGATACTGCAAAATATGCATTGACATTCAACATATTGAGTTACAAAAAAATCTAATAAGCAAACCCATGTAAATATCAGTGGACAGGAACCATGAAAAATAATTATGTAGTTTAAATTGATTTTCAAAGACCAATGAGTTAAAAAATATTCCCATATCATAAACACAGATCAGCTATACTTAAGAGGCAATTTATATTAGGTATACTATTTTTTCCCCTAGTTGAATTAACAGATTGAATAGATTTTCTTACTCATTTCTTTCTTATATATGGGGGAAGTACTGATTCTCTCAGTGTTCCTGTTTACCATCATTGCAACTGGTCTCTAAGACATTCCTTATCCAAAACAAAAGGGGAAAAAAAAAAAAAAATCAATCAATTAAGTTCACCTAGGCCCTATGTGAGTGAGTCTTTCTTTTATGATGAGAGAGAAGATTGAAACACAATAGATTTGTATTGTATAAATGAAAACCTACATCTACTGTTCACTAACTTCTCCAAAATACTTAACAAATTTTCTGAATGCTTTAGCTTAAAATAAGATTACTTGTTGATTCCTTTGTATTGCCTTCTCCTTTATCAAGAAAACAAATCAGACACACTCTCTTTGGCAGCTCCTGCATTGCAGAACATTCTCTGCTTTGTTATTGTGGTAGCTTGACCTTGGCTGGATGCTAGGTGCCCACCAAGCCGCTCTATCACTTCCCCCATCCTCTCAGCTGGACCAGGGGGAATAAAATAAGATGAAACTCATGGGTTAAGACAAAAGCAGTTTAATGAAAAAACAAAGTAATGCCATGTGCGGAAGCAAAAGAAAACAAAGATTTAATCTGTACTTCCCATCAGCAGGCCACGTCTAGCCCTTTTCGGGAAGCAGGGCTCCAACTGAGTAGCAGTTGCTCGGAGTACAAGCTGATGCTCCCCCCACCCTTTTCCTAGCTTTTATAGTTCAGCTTATATCATATGGTATGGAATATGCCTTTGGTTAGTTTGGGTCAGCTGTCCAAGTCATCTTGTCCATGCCATCCCCCTGCAGCAGGAATGCTGAAAAATGGCCTTGTTGTGCAAGCCCTGCCCAGCAGCAGCTACAACACCAGTGTGTTATCAGCACCTTTTCAGCTCTCAATGTGAAGTGCAGCACTAGGAGGGCTGCTATGGGAATATTAACTCCAGCTCAGTCAGACCCAATACAGTTATAATTGGCAGGTGGCAGTGTGATAGTCCTACCAACACATTAACTTTTCAGCTTCATTAACTACTGACAAAACTCATATAATATAAAATAAATATTCAATCTCAGAGCATTACTTATGAAAAGTTAAAATCATTGGCCTGGGGTATTAATAGCTAAAACTTTTTTCTCATAATCAGAGTTAAAATGGGCTTATGCTGTACAACATACAGCAGTAGAACATTCTTTCTAACAAGTGAGTAGATCATGCACTCACAGTAGAAAAATAGTCTTATTCTCAGTTTGTAAGAGAACATGTGTAAACAAATTGAAGATATTTCTATATTATTGGGGGTTTTAAATTTGTTTATATACTAAATATTTTTATGCAGTCAAAGTTAAGACAGAGTCCTCTTGTAAAAGCAATTAATAGAAGAAGGGATATATTATTGTAATGAATATAGGATATTAAAGCTTCTGAACTAAACACCTCAAAAATGACTACAGCAGTGATGGTGATCCTTCCACAGCAGTACTGGCTTTGGCAGTTACATAGATGTAGACTGGCACAAACAGCAAGAAATTACAGTGTTCCTTAAGTAATTTTGGCACCAGTGACCAAAAAGATTAGCCACTGCTGGCCTTAGGATAGAGGAGATGTATATGGTCCTATCTGGTTTGATACTGCACAGATCTGTTTGTTCTGAAGTAAAATGTTATTTCTAGGTCATTCTGTAACATATAAAGTAGCTACAGTCACTGAATCTAGTAACGAAAGTCTTGTAAAATGCAGTTTTATGTGAAAATGTGTTACTTTTTAAAAGCTGGTCTTATTTTTTGTTTGTAAAGGTGTTGATTCCTGTATTTCGGTACAAAATAATGTGGGAACATTTGTTTAAAACATTTAAAGCAGATCTTACTCTGAAAGCAGCTTTACTTAGCTGAGACTTTTCAGCCAGATCAAGTCATTAGTATTGAACAACAAGAGATGCACAAGAATGTCTTCATAATAATTATCATATATCACCATTGCCAGTAATGATCAGTAACTTACTTGTGTTAAGTTACAGGACAATGCTCTCATGGTATCTAACACATAATAAAATGTATAAAAGAATAGGAGGATCTATTATACATATAATCTTACACACATTAATAAAGACAACATATTGGCTATCACAGCAATGATATGAAGACTTGGAAACATCTTACCATTATGAGTGTTTCATGGGGAAACATCAAGGATGTAATTTTAAGGAGTGGAACCCAAAGGGATTCCTCTTACTACACCTTGTCCTATGCTTAATTACATTTGCATATATTGCTTTATTAATCATGATAATCACAGACAGTGAAGGATAAGAAGCTTATGCTTAGAAGTAAATGTAGTGATTATAGCTCATGAAGTGCCAGTGTTCATGTAATTTAATAATCCTGTAAAACAAGCTTTCATAAAGATTGGTGAAGTGGTGATGCCAAAAATTGGTGTGAATTTCCTGTGAATGAGTTCCTGTATATTTGGACAGAAAAGTGTTCCTAGGAAAAATATATTCTGAGAAGTTAATGTGTGAAAGTTTCTCAAGAAGTGATATATTCTGCAGGGTAGTACACCTGCTGATTCTGCATGTACCAATAATCTGAGGGCACCAAGAACCTGCTAAATCTCTAGAGCGCTACATCATACCCAGTACCAACATCAGGTTATGTAGCTCAGAATGTGTTCAAGAGGCTGGTGACTTCTATATGTATATAAAGACTACAGGATTATATATACATTTGATGAAATAAAGGACTGATTTAGGGATCTTATGAATACCTATCTCAGTCTAGGTCCAGTGTAGCCTACTGGAGTCCAATCCTTTGCAGCGTGTACACTGGGGTTCATCTCCTAGCTGTTGCTCCATAGATTAATGTGTGAGTAAATATTTTGTGACTGCTGTGTGACTAGCTATGTTATTAATGACAGTTTGACTCCACAGATAACAACAGCTTTGCAAATAAAATATGTTCATAGAATATCAGTTGTAATCTGTCTTCCTCCAACTCCTACTCCCTACTCCCATTAAGGAAAACAAAATGTACAAACAGAGGAAAAATACATTTATTATATATATGTATGTATTTATAGACAATCATATAATGTTTTAGGCTGGAAGGGACCTCTAGAGGTCATCTGGTCCAACATCCCTACACAAGTAGGGACATCTCTACCTCGGGCAGGTTGCTCAGAGCCCCATCAAGCCTGTTATTAGTTAATCATAATAATATTATCATATAATAATATCAATACCTTGATATCAATTCTGTAATGAACTACATATGCATGTCTTATCTCAGAGAGTTGAGTTCATTCCCACTGATCACATGCACACAGTTCAG